>OOFC01048102.1:47450-70484 GCA_900323345.1 Pseudochromis fuscus
TAGCTTGTAAAAAGCTAACGAGCTTCGTGCCGCCAATACATGAGCCACATCGGTGTTTAAGTTCAAAGCGTCGGAAAAAAGTAGCGGCTTATAGTCCGGAAAATACGGTAATCTCTTTTTTGGTTTGGTATGATGTGTAGGTCATTACGCAAGTTGTGTTAATGCTACTTATTCCTGTAATAAATCTGTTTGTATGTTTTAGTGAATAAATACAAGATAAGATTTATATTCAAACTTTTGTCATGGCTAAAATCTATGTTGGGTTTTTAATTACCGTATTTTTCGGACCATAAGGCGCACTGGATTATAAGGCGCAATATCAATGAACGAGAATCTGTTTTCATACATAAAGCGCACCGGATTATAAGGTGCATTAAGCGACTGTCTCTTAGCAGGTGCCATTTTGGGGTCCTTATACACACCGTAATATTGTGTTGATTTATTTATTAAAAAGGATCCCCATTACCTGTTGCCAATAGCACCAGCTAGTCCTCCTGGGGTCCGTATTACTCTGCTCGGCTCCCGACTATGGTAGCCGTAATGCTCCAACAATCCATCATGCAGTGCGCCTTCGTAGTTTACCAAAGTCGTACTAAAACATTTTGACAGGTTTTTGAGTGCTGTGCACCACCATAAAATTGGTTCGAGCTCAGTAAACACAACCAGAATTAATACATAAGGCGTCCCGGATTATAAGGCGCACCATCGATTTTTCAGAAAATTAAAGGATTTTAAGTGCTCCTTATAGTCCGAAAAATACGGTACTATCAGCTTCAGACTGTGAGTGAACTATGAACTTACATCTTCTCTTTAAATACCTGGTGAAACTTGTAACATTTAGTTTGAAAAGACTTCCTATCGACTTCCTTCCTTCCTTTAAACAGACATCAGTACATGAGAAAAATTCAAATATGATAAACTCTAAGAAAGTGAAAAATGTTTAATTGTATTTCCTATTCTCAGCAGATTTTCAGTTAAATATGCAGAGTCATCCTCAACCAACTTGTAAATACAGTTGTGCAAAGTGATAAATACTACGGGATCAAGAGGGCATTTCAACAAACTAATGCATAATTCAGTACGACACGAATAACCGGGGCACCCTCGAACTCAGTCAGCACCCTTCAATTATTTAAGTCCAACTTGGCAGAGGAGCACCCCAGGTTCAACAGGATATTATATCAACACATGCTTCGACATAGTTGGAGATTAGATGTTTGGGGAAGTTGTTTTTAAAATCCTTACTGCTGACAAATTTGAAGAGTCGCTAGTATTGTTACAAAGGGCATGATTTGTTTTTTCGCTTGCTTGAAGTGGAGGCCCCTGACTATGATTAGGAAGGGTCAACAGGCCATGCACTGACACACCTCTGCATCTAATTGACAAGACCAATGACCCCTGTCACTTGACCTTTGCACAGTACATTAAATTACACAACACTGCATTCTGTTAGTGTTTGACTTGTACAGACTGGAAATTGCAAGGACACAGGAAAAGAAAACAGTGTATTCAAGAATGTGGTTTCACCAGGGAACTGCATTATTAATTATTATCATGAACTCAGTTCCCTTCAAACTATTATCATGAACTCAGAAGGGAACTGAGTTCATGATAATAGTTAATAATATAATTACTAATGGATTCCCATTGTTACCATGTGAAGTGGTGTGAGCCTTACAAAACTGCTCATTTGTAACAATATGAGCAGCACATGCTGTGCTATCAAGAACATGGGAGGGCTGGCCTGAGCCAAAGTGAACTGTTGAGGCTTGACCATCTGAGGACCTGGCACTGAGACCCTCCATGGATGTACAAAACATGCTCCCAATGGCAGCACAACTACCACTGAGCACAACAGATTACTTATGACACCTAAAATAATTTTTCTTTTAACGCTTCCTGTAACTGCTAGCATAAAAAAAACATTTGACAAGGTTAGGTGTTAGCATGTGTTGCGGTATTTGTTTGTCTGTTAGCAATATTACAAAGAAATACTCCGCAGATCTCTCTCTGTACTTTTTCTTTTCCTTGAGGGACAGGGTATTACCCGTGGAAGAAATATTACATTTTGAAAGACTAGATAGAATCCTGTCTGGAAAGAAAATCTAAAACCCCGAGAAAATTTGTATTTTGTTATAATGGCGATTTATCGAGAAAGATTTGCACTTTCCACCACAAGAGGGCGACAGTGTCAGTATATAGCAGGGATTCCCAACCTAGCTGCTGCTAGATGGTGTGAAGGGTAATGGCGGCCTATGCAGAACTGGTCAAATACAGGGAGTGCCAGTGTTGGTGATGCGTCAGCTAGGTCAGGCAGTCGAAAGTGGTGCGCGGTCTGAAAAAGGTTGGGAATCCCCGGTCTATAGTGTGAGTGCAGCTGGATTATGCCTTGGCAGAGGTGTGTGCTCGCTGAGCAATTTGTTTCCCTACGTGAATGTTTTTTGGACGTACCTCGCTTTTCAAAATTATGCTTTATATCGTCGTCCTTGCACATCATGTCCGTGTGTCCTCCAATGTTTACTCCGTAGTCGTCCATGACCTTCCCATCGCTCAGCTTGTTGTGGAGCTGGTTGGGCGTGGAGTTAAGCGAGTGTCCGCCCGCGTCCTCCTCGTCACAGTCGTAATCGTCGAGGATCGGGGTTTCACGGATCGGCATTCCAATGACGGAGCTGCCGTGTTGGTGAGTGTTGCGGTTGCCCCGGTAACTGTCGCGTCCCTGAGGCCCGAGCAGAACAGAGGGGATGTAGTGGATCTCGTGGGTAGCCTCGGTGCTGGCGCTCTTTTGGGGGATGCGGCGGCGCTTGCACCATCGGTGGCGGGTATACAGGACAAGTGTGAAGAGGAGGATGAGGAGGAGAAGGGCAATGAGGCCTCCCTGGGTAAAAGAAAAAGAAAAGGAGTGAATGTGAGGGAAGCACAAGGACAACATCTTGGACGGACAAATGGTTTCCAACAATGCAATACAAATTGTAAGATTACTAAAAGAACTTTACCTCTTACAATTACAATTACAATCACCGCCTCAGTGGCAGTTATATTAGATTGAATGCAAATTTGCAAACTAAGAGGTCCTGCAATCAGACCTTTGATATGAGGGTTCTCAAAGCAACATGAGGCAGCTAACAAGCTTCTAACAAGCTCAGCTCTGTCCATACTACAGCACAAAGGCACCGGGTAAGAATACTCCAAATGATCTGGTGTTGAAAATAATGACACAGGTTCATTATCGTGGAGAAAACACAGTCACACGTTGCCATTAATGTCACACATATGTCACACAATGCATATCCAGTTTTTTTTGTTTAGCAGTGTTAGAAGGAACGGTGATTAGGTCACTCCGACGTTCAAAGTCCCAATTACATGTGTTTATTTTATGTCTTTAATCCACAAAGGAAGCTGATGACGATCAAAAGTATCTGTGAACTTACTCAGGAAAAGAGGAAAAAGTGAAACAGCATAGCCCTGTAGCAATGATGACATTAGCAAGTAATTAGAAGATAGGAAGGATACAGACACACATTCATCCCCACACACACACACACAGTAAAGCATTTTCACACACAAAGAAATTACTATACAGCACATTACAGAAGCTTAGTGCTTGAAATCAGCACTTTGTTGGCACGTTGCTGCCATCAGACACACTGTATGCACCTGCATACTAAGTTCACATACAGTAATGGGCAGGTACAGCAGACACAAACTAAAACCTCCAAAAACCACCATGGAGTTAAATTTGTACTTGTAAACAATAATTTGGCATTTCAAGATTTGCAAATGAGGAATTCAGTGCATGATCGAATTGCATTATGCATTATGTAAGGGTTCCTGTTATTGTTTCCACTCCTGAAGTAAAGTCTCACTGACAGATATACACAGCAGTCAGGCAGAAATCATTTTCTCTGTAGCAGTGCTGCATTTGGATTCCTATCTTTTGAGTGTCACACACACCAATGCACAGGGGTTGTTAGGCTGGTTCGCTCTCTCTTTCTTCCCTAAGCCCTGACTGCGGCCCTGTAAATTCACCTAGGAGCATCACATTTCTCCATGGTTCACTCAATATCTGACCATCACAGAACCATCAAACACCCCCGCGCCATATATGCGGTGGTTGGATGATAAAGTAAATTTATATGCACGGACCAAATGGCGAAAAGAAAAGGGGAGGGCATGACTTATTCTTTGATTTTTCACAACGGCGTCCAATAGGTGAGACGTAGTATTGGATTCCGGCGAGACGTGGCAACCTCAGGGTGATATATTTGTGATGTCAGAAAGAAAGCGTGGTGTCAGCACTTTTGCAAGTACATATTTAATGATGTGGCTATATTTACAAAATTATATGCGTGCATGCAGAAAATGCCACAGAAGCATGAACACAGGAAACACATCTGCACAGGCGGATGCAGACACACACACACACACACACACACACACAGAGACGACATCATGGCAGAATAATAAATAAAAACCACAAGGGTTCATTCATCACAACATTTAAAATTCCATCTTCATGAAGAAAAACAAACCCCTTTCAAATTATAACTCATGCACTGCTGGGTGTCCATAAATCAAATATGCTGAGAGGTAAGGCGGCACGGAGAGGACTAGTGCCACGGACAAACTTGTCCATTAATCTCCGATAGGGTGGCAGCTTTGCAGAAATGCAGTTCTGCAAACTCTCATCGGCGTGCACTTCTTACACTAGTTCCCCTAAAGAAGAGCAAAAAAAAAAAAAAATGAAGGCTTATGTTTCATTTTTAGGAAAAGTGTGATAATGGAGAGGCTGTGTAGCACAACTGAAAAATGGTGATGTAAAAATGGAAATAAAAAGGGATAAACTGCAGCATAAAACATAAGAAAAGAAATGTTTTATGTAGCTCGCTGATGTCACCAGTCACCTCAGTGCAGCTGTAAAAAACAAAAAAACTGTCACAAAATGTAAAGTAATTACACCTTTTTGCCATTACATATCCACCAGAGGACATTTCTGACATTTAAAACCTTAATTAACATCCTTACATTTAAATAGATTTTGTATAGAAGGAAGTAGAAACTGTCCAAAACCCTCCACTTGAAGACAGTGTATACTTGATGTCAGCTTTTGTCTTTTCATATCTCTCTGAGTTATTTTAACTCGGCCTCTGTTACATCAGTGCCCTTAAGAGCTCATCTTTCATGTATTTTTTTCTACCTTCCTAATTTATTTCTCTCAAATTTCCTTTTTTTTTTTTTCCGGTATCATCTCACAGTGTTTTCCTCTGCACTTCCCACTGTTCTCACTTCCCCCCTCGATTATTGTGTGTCTCTCAGTCTCCATTCCCCTTCATGTTTGATCACATCTTTCTTCCACTCTTCACTACAACAGCCATATAAATTCACAGTGGCAGATGTAGCCATGAGGGAAAATGGGTTTTCTGTTCATCTTCAGACCCTACAAATCCCTGCTGCTTTAGTCCTAAGTGACTTTATGGGGAGGAGAGTGGCTGGAAGCCCCATAATTCCCCTCTTTTCTGTAGTATAGTTTTACTTCAGTCCATGATATTTTCTTTACTTTACATTTCTTTTTTTCTATATTGCTTCAATCCTCAATCTAAATTCGTCTATATGTTATTCTTACCCTTTTTTTCTTTCATTTTCCTGTCTCTACCCTCTCCCAAAAGCTTACTCCTTTTGCTGCACTCCCTGGTTTTTTGTTTTTTTTTTTACATCCAATTCCCCCTTTTTCCTCTCAGCCTCTGTGGATCATGTTGCCTCTTACCTTTCATGTGCCCCTGCCAAGCTCGTTTGCCACAGTTTCATCCCTTCTCACTTCCTGAATGAAATATGGACACAAACCAGCACTAAATTATTAAATCTATTTTTTTTCCCCCAATAAACACAATTCTGGAAAATTACTCAGATTGAACTATTATGCTGCTTTTGTCATCTTTAAATTACACAACAGCAGCAGCAGCAGATTTGTACATTATTTCTCAGCTACAACAATCAGACTGTTTTGGGTTGATTGTACGACCTCAGAGTGTGTTTGAAAATGATGGAGGAAGCGATGAACTCTCTGACTCACAGAAGAGATTTGCAGTTTTTATAATGTGGCCCCAGGGCGTGTTTATTAGACGGACTATCCTAATGAACTGGATTTGTTTAGATGGTTGGCTTAGGCGAAAGCGCAGTGTATTTAGCAGGGCTTCAGGAATTTTAAACGTGGGATCCCGGCTTGTTTAAAAAAAAAACATAACAGTGAGAATTAGTTGTTCTTAGAATACGTCTGTTAAAATAGAGGAATTCATAAACCTCACATTAGGAGTCCATCCCAACGCTGACAGTTCATATTTCCACCTACACATAATGAAGTCCACACGCTTAATTATTGACAGTTTTCACATGGACACTTGAACATGTCAGCCCAATAGATATTTACTTATAGCCAACATGACTACTTTAAGTAGGAAAGAGTCAAGAGGTTAAGAACCCTGAAGCAAAACCTCATTAGACTTGATCATTAAGCTTGATTGAAGTGAATGCAAATTAAAGATATTCAATCACTGATTAATTGTAGACAGTCCCCAGTGTGTGCTAATGAAAGAAGCAGCAATATGCACCGTCGGGGTTTTTGTTAGGGTTTAAAATAAGTCATGCAATGCTGGAATAAATTAGTTTTTCTGTGTGTGTTTGTTTCATTTCAGCTGTCAGTCTTGTTGGGAGTGAAGACAGAAACTGTAGCTTGATGTTATCTATACAGCTAAGAAATAAGATTATTTGCATAAGCTATTTTCAGTGTAATATCCCACTCAGCCCTGAAACTTATATTTTGATAAGTACAAAATGATATTCCTCTTTTTATTCCAGAAATTTAGCTACACGGCTAACTCACATGGGCTAATGAGAATTTATTATCACTGATTAGAAGTTATGTTTGCGTATAGGTCACATTGACACTCAGGCATGCAGATAAATACCAAAAACTGAAGCAATATCTTGAGTGTGTAGGTGTTGTATTCTTTCAGCATATTTATTTCTGCAGTTCTATCTAATCTCTGTAAAATTCATATGACACTGATTCTGATGGCTTTGCTTCTGTTGAGGACAGAAATAGCAGCTGTCAGCGAGGATCTCTCAGATGTGTCACTTCTTTTTGGCCCATTCACAGAAAAAAAAACAGAAGTCTACAATAGCAGATGTCTCGGCAGATGCTTTGCCACATTCCCCTTTCAAAAGAAAATTGAGCAGCATTAAGTCAATAAAAGGAAAATTAAGTTCAAATATCCTAATTTCTGTCTTTGAAATTATGTGATAACCCTAAAATTTTGTGTTTGTTTATTCCACACTAAAATAAAAACGTGTGTTAGTTTGCTGTTCCTATCTGGAGTGTGTGTTTATAGAGTCAAAATCGTGTAGAAGTACGTTTCAGTCAAAAATGACACTGACGAAAGCCCTCCTCAATCAAACCCTCAAACCACATCAAAGCTTTTAACAGCTACTAAGTTTAATGATCAGCACCATCGATCTGCTCCTCTCACTTCAACTCAATAGCTCCTGTAGAGCCCCAAATTGTGAGAGATGTAGACTTTTGTATTCACTTCACAACTGTAACTCCCTTATGAGCCTAATAAGCTTCTTTTTGCAGCGAAACAACACGACTCAGAGCCAACACATCCAACACATGCTCTGTGATTTAGCCACCATCTGTGCACAGTGGAGGCAGTGGCTCAGTGAACCCCAGTAACCCTCCACCTCCTGCTCCAAAGGAGGAGTGGACTACTAGAGATCTTTAGTGTTTTCTTTTGGAGAAAATAGCCCTGAAATACTCACACGCTGAACTGACAACAGTCAAATCGCCAGTTAAATAGGAAAAAAAATGACACATGACGGGTATATGTTACCTAAAAAAAAACATGTTGAAGCCAATAATGTAATAACAGCCGATAATGTAGTAACAGCTGATAACGTAATAAATTTGCCCTTTCTGAAATGTAATAGGCCAATAACGTAATAATTGGCCAATAATGTAATAAAACTCCTGAACTGATAATGTAAAAACTGTTGGCCAATAACGTGATGATTTATTACATTATTGGCTCAGTTATTACGTTTGCAATTTTTTTTTTCTTTTACCAGGCCAATAACGTAATAAATTATTACATTATTAGCCAAAAAATTATCATGTTATCGGTTCAGGACTTTTATTACATTATTGACCACTTATTACGTTATTGGCCGATTACATTTCAAAAAGGGCAAATTTTTACGTTATCGGCTGTTATTACATTATTGCCTTCAACAAACCCCAAAAAACACGACATACTGAGCTTTGCAGTACACACACAGTCGCATACATGGGCTGCTTTAAATGTGCTGCTTCTGTGTTCACTCCACTGTGTCAGGCAACGACCTTCAAGGCAGAACAACATCCTTTCCCTCCCGCTCCAACTTTTCCCTGTCACCATCTTTTATTTGTCAACCTCCTCCCACACTTTCTTACTTCCTCCCTTTTTTCGGTGTTGTATATGTGTCTACACTTCCTGTCTCCCAGCATGGAGTTAAAGTGGCATGTGCCCGAGCATCTGCTCTCCATTCCCTCTGTCCAACTAGAAGTCGCAGCGTGAATGACAGGGCTTGGCTCTCTGGTCAATGTTTCCACTCTACTAATTCACCTTGCCTGTCCACTACCTGGGTGCATGGAAAAATACTTCTAGTCTGGACTTAAGTACTTTATTTGGACACTAGCTTTACTTGAGCTTCTATTTTTCGAGGACTGGAAGATTACGGTGGTATCTTAATGTCAGCAATCGCATCCCAAAGCCAAGAAAATCCCTATCTCTAATTATTAAATCATTCATTTTCTCACATCTTGGTGGATTTTGTTGAGAATATCTTCAGTCTGAGATGATTTTTGGTGGGGATCATGCCCTGCCAGATGTTTGCTCTCTCTGCTTTCTAGTACAAAAACTGTTTTACAAAGCATGCATTATTTCACCAATCAGTAAGGTAAACTTTTTTCGACATTAGCGAAATAATCTTTTCCAAAGCAACAGAAAATCATTTAAAAAGTCCAAAGCCCCAGCTATGTAAATCACTAGAGAAATTACACTGACCAAAAGCCCCTACCTAATCATAAAATCTGATTACACTGTGATTGAAAACTGAATTAAAATCTCCTACAGCTTAACTGGAAAGCACCAGGTCGACCTTTCCATTCTGTCCCTCTCGCCATGCGGGAACTAATACATGTTTCCATCTTTCGCTCCCCATCCCCTTTTTCATCGTCTTAGGTCCTATCCCCTTCATTACCCCGCCTCTCTGTCCTCCCCCTTTAACAAGCCGCAATGCTCTGTCACAAAGAGGGAAAAGATTTGAGGGCAGATAACGCTGCCTTGAGCCCGAGCTTTGCGAATTATACCAGAGAATTAGGGCTGATTTGCTAGTGCGCTCCACCCGCCCACCCAATACCTATCTCTCAGGCTTTTTCTTGCGTTAGCCGGTGCCCTACACCCACCACTCTCCTCTCTCAGCTACACGAACAATAAGTTTGTTTCAGGGTCTCCAAACTTAGAGTCTATAGTGAAGGATGAAGTCTGCATTCACACCATACAATGCAGAGACAAATTACATCTCAGAGCTGCAGGGGAAGTTCTTTGTACATATTTATTTGTTTAATAGGCACTCTTCAAACAGTCGTGTTCACAGGAAAATATCATTATCATCAGTTAGTAATGTCAAACATCAAAGGAGTTCCTCTAACTTCAATGACAGATCCATATCAAGAGTGCAATTGCAAATCCTAATTACCTCCAACAAGGAGGTTATGTTTTTATCGGTGTTGGTTTGTTTGTTGTGTGTATTTCTTGTCCATCTGTTAACAACATTATGGAAAAATTACTGAACAGATGCCAACCTTTTTTCTTCTTCTTTTTAATAAGTGATAGGGTATTACCAAAGAAACAAAACATTTTGGGCAAGATCAGAGGAAGCTACCCTGTCTACAAAACAAATCCCCAAAATCCTTACTACCTATAATGTACAACTCTTTTAACAAAGGCAGTGACATCAGAGGACCAGTAGGGGGCAGTACAACACCATCACTGCACCTGAGAGGAAGAAGGAAGCGGTAGGTACAATTTGAAGGAAGTAAAATTCATAACTTGGTCACATCTTAATTGATTTTGTTGAAAATCTGCACACACAAGCAGAGCGGCTGTGGCCCAGGTGGTAGAGCGGGTCGCCTGTGAACCATAAGGTCATGGGTCCACAGCTTCGATCCCTAGCTCCTCCTGTCCACATGTCGAAGTGTCCTTGAGCAAGACACTGAACCCTTAGTTGCTCCCAATGGTGGCTAGCACCTTGCATGGCAGCTTTGTAGCTATTGGCATGTGAGTGTGTGTGAATGGGTGAATGAGTTGCCTTGTAAAGCGCTTTGGGACCTAGCTAAGGTCAAGAAAGTGCTATATAAATGTACTCCATGATAGTGTGTACAATCTGAGTATTTGGTGGAGATCAGATATGGCTGATGCCTTGGGGGGGGGCATCAGCAATGTGGACTTGCCTCGAGGTGTATGTTGTCCGAGTGCTTTACTTGTAAAATATAAATACTGGATGTACTGTTGTTAGCTTTTGTACACGAGATGCACAACACTGAAATATTTGCGTACACTCAATTAACGCTGGATATGTACCGTAACTTCACTATTTAATAAGTCCAAAATAACACACACTAGCTTGGCCATTTTATTTTGTAAACGTCCACTGACAAGTTTAATCCTACACTATGAAACACTTGTTTTCCCTGTGTTCATCTTTGTCTTCTGTTCTGTCAATCTGTTTGTTTTCCAGACGAATATGGTTCAAGGTAAATTAGGCTTTTCAAAAGTTTTTGATTTATAAATGATGGTCTTTGCCTGAGGTAGTTTTGCCACTACACGCAAGACAATTACAGAGCAGTGCATACGAACCGCCCCCATGAATTTAGTTTTCAATGTAATGACACAAACCAAACGATTGGGAAGAATAAAATAAAGTAAAATAAATGTAATTGAATGGGAGGGGCGAGACGGGGACTCTCCTTATTCTCTCCATGAGACCATCCCTGCAGGAATAACAATCTGCAGTTTTAAAATCACACACACGTCGAAAAAAGACTCTACATTTAGATAATAGCTAGTATATCAGCACCACTGTAATGGAGCCTGGGTATATTTCTCTGTATAATGACATCCCATGATGCTCACTGTTTGCATGGTAACCAAATATAATTGCCTGATGACCATGCACCGCTGCTTGCTCATTACTGTGGCAAATTAGTACTGCTGGAAAAGAAGAGACTTCAATACCCCCCCCCCTCACCAACACACACACACACCACACCACCCACCCAGATCACATTATGGCTCTTTCATTTGCTTTTTATAAGAGATAAATGATATCTTCACATTTAGGCTGTGTTAGCCAACTGTAAGCACACATGGGCTCCCTCTGTGACATTTCAGAGAAAGAAATGTGATTAGAAAGGTAATGCCAATATTTGCAGTGGTGTCACATGGGGCCAATACAGGCCTGCTACAGCTGTTGATAACAAGGCAATAGGAGTATCTGGACAATGAGGCCCTTGGGGTGACTTTGATTGAGCAAAAAAAAAAAGCAAAGGCTGAAGAGTGAAAGGGGCAGGGAATGGATTTTTTGCTTTTGTAAAGATACAGGCATCAGTGTGCGGACAATGGTGCATACTTGTAAAAAGCAGCATGTGGGAAAATAACGATAGAGACACATACTCATTTCACTTCCCCTTTCCCTTGAAGGACCGTATTTTAAAAATGTTATTTAAGGCTTACAAGGATTACCCAGTTTGTTCTGCGAGGCACAACTGTGTGGTATTTAACAGCATACAGCATAAACACAGGACTAAATCTATGAAATGAACGACTTTGTTCTGTGCTAGAGAAAGAAATATTTTTGTCTTGAAAGCTGGCGGGTGCAATGAAGCTATGTGTGATTATAGGTGTTTTTATGTGTTAGTGTGTGCTTGTGCACAGCTGGGGCCTCAGACCTTGTTATATTCCCTGTCGTTTAGCTTGAAGTGAGGCCTTTATTTGTATCTGCAGCTGTCGGCCAAGTGTTACCACAACAGCTTGTGTGCGAGGACCTGTCAGCGAGCAGCGGCATCTGAAGGGGTAGGTAGTCTTTGTCCATTCGTGCCAGATGCAATCAAAAACTCACTTTCGCCCTCCCCTCTTGCTCTGCCCCTCAAAACACCCTATTGCTGGTCTCTCCTTCTGCTCCACATATCACAGCAATGTCTCCTCAGTTCAATGGCAGCCCCACACAACATATTTCAGTTTATATAAAGTATTTATTTTGACACTTGCTTTCACCTGGGCCTGGGGTTAAAACAAGACTGTGGGGAACATGTAGTTTGTCTTTCAACTTGGTTGAGGAGGACGTGGAGGAAAAACAGAAACACACAATCCTGCAGAGAAAACATGATTGTGACTGCGTTGAAAATGCAAATAGATGACAAAAGTCCTGAATAACACTTTCAAGCCCAATTCAAACGGCACAGATGTTCCCAATTGGTGCTTGAGTCATTAATGGCTGCTAGCAAAACACATCTGCTATCATTAGCACTAAAGGGAGGGAAAACAAGCAGTTCAGACATACATTAATGGGAAATTTCCCCAGACTTTAATCACTGCACTTCAAGGGCCCATTAAAAGAGAAGCAAGAATTGGGATGAATCAATAATCAGATATCGGAAGCAGATGAGGAGATGAGAAGGATACTTGTCGGCCAGCTTAAGGTACAAGCTTGGAGGTGTTATCTTTGCAGTTTGCAGAGGTTAATGAGTTATGCAGTGAGGATTGTCTGATTTTCAACAGTAAATATCCCTGAAGGGATGCATCAAAATCCAAAGAAACAGTTCAATGGAGAAACTAATTTGTTAGTGTCAATGGATACTATCGCAGTGAGTGTGCTCTAGTTTTTTTAAATCCTAAGGCTTGTTTAGTTTGACCTCAGTAAAAAGTCCAAACAAACAATTTAAATTGAAAATAGGGAGATAAACAGAGAAAAGACGCTGTTGATTACAAGACAATATGAGCTCTAAACAGAAGTGTTTATGTGCTTAAAAGTACAACATCTTAGTGTTTTGGAGCAGAGAAGTGACCATATTTGGATATGAGGGTGGAGCTAAGGAGTAGCAAGGGGGCGGGTCAAACAGACCTCTGAGACAGACATATGAAACCGATCTGTCAATCTCACCAGCCACAGCTCAGTATTACTAATATGACAAACATTAACACTAATATATTATTAAATCCATTTTATTTTTTCAGTTTGTTTTTTTTTTCCTTTTTAATTTTTTTAATTTTTTACTTTTACAGTAATTTTACCGTCAGAGAAAGTGTGTGTGTTAATGAACAAAATGTCCACAAATTATATAGAAATAACCTTCAATTTATTGATTGCAACACAACATTGCTCAGTTATGTGCATATTTCAAGTCAAAACAATAGTAAGAGCAGCAACAAAGGGTTTTTCCTTGTTTTTCATGTAGCTTTTGGACAACAAGTAGTCATATTTTACATTTCCAATCAACAGTCTGTTGATAGAAAATATAAAACAGCGTATCACCTGACACATCAACATGCTTATAGTGTTTAGGAGGGGACAAGGAAGTGTTTGTGGAGTGACGCATGGGTTGTGCCCCACGTTGGAGATCCCCCGGCAATATTCTCCCAAGATAGACATTAGTGTTTGTCAGGAAAACTGCAGTACAATCAAGTAATGACAGTGTCTGCGATATTTCTCATTTACCAGTAGATTCTGTTAAAAATGGTTAATACCATTCTGTTCGTGATTCAATGATCGCAGAAATCATACGGCTGTACTAAGAATAACTAATCACTATACTGACTTTATGGAGAGAACTTTATGACGTTAAAACGCTAAAGTTTGCTGGGGCATACCCATCTTCGATATACAGTTTATGGCAGGCATTCATGTTAACGCAGTAACAATACGAGTTACATTTCATTACATCGCAAACATTTTAAATTTTGGACAGTTGTTCATAGATAAATCACTTTGACGATCTGAAATGATTCAAATTATCAGAATACAGAAAAAAAATCTCTATTAAATCCCACTACTGTGATGGAAACTGTAAGGTTTGGTCAGGTTAGTTTCAGGCTAATAGTGAATATGTTACACTGTGCAGTTTGTACATGTTTTTCCAAGTTTGTCCTTACTGAGATTGGATTTCGAATGCCACATTTCCGTCGATTGCCTGTTTGATGGTGCTCAAATCCACAGTATTTTTTGTGTGGGCGGGTGTTTTTGTACATTACATCCATCCACAAGCACAGACTGTGCAACCATGTCATTCACTCTATTTACAGTTTGAGTTTTTAAGTGCACATGTAAAACTGTCACCACCTCAATCTACAACCCCATTTTAGATAACACATTGCACACGTTTCCACATTAGCTCTTAAAGAAATGGCAGCGTCAGCTCATACCCATCAAGTGTCTATACATGCATGCACACGAGCAGACAAGGGCACATACATGAGCAAGGTTATTCAATAATCCTCTCCCTTCAGCACCATACTTTTCTTTTGTTCCCCAAACTCTTGGTCTCCATCAGTAACTGTTACCCAGGCAACAGAACAGACAGAGAGAGAAGGTGAGTGAATGGGCAAGAGAAAAAGGGAAAAAAACAAAGACAGGGGGTGGATGCATCCACTTGATTTTTGTCTCTCCAAAGGTAAACTATAAATAACATGTTTCCTCTTTTACTTGCACTACATCCAGAAATGCAAAGCGAACTAATTTGCTTTGGTCGTGACACTTGCCCAACCAAACGAGCGCTCTATTAAGAAGGTCTGTGTTTTCAAGTTTGCACTTGTGTGTGAAAGAGTGATAGCTGGATGGTGTATGTGGTGGGAATCAGGATGTCTGCACACGTTTGTGTCTGGCAGTGCTCTCTGAATAGATATAAACATAGAACGCAATGTAATAAAAGGAAACTGTCATTCGGAGGACAAATCTTAAGACATCAAACAACGAGCATGACTATACTCTTTCGCAATACCAAATACAACATAGAGTGTAGTATGACATATTTACACATAACTTTCTACGTCTGCATGAGTTTACTCAGAAAATTGATGGACAGGCAGTTGCAACATAACCCTTCAAAATTCTAAGAGATGAGTGATCCTGAATAATCACATAGAAACAGACATCCTGCACTTGGTGTATGAAAAAAAAAGCATGCCCACACATACAGTTCAAGTGCACAGAGCTTATAGTACATCACCCACAATATCCACACACAAAGCTGTCACACACAACGGGCGAAAACCTAAAGGTCACACAAATAACTGCACCATTTTCACTGGATGCCATTTGAGCACAGCTGAATGCCCGACAGCTACATCAAGGATGCAGTGTCACTTATGCAAAACAGCCAAAACCAGGCCCTGCATGTAGCATCCAGCTGTAGAGTCACACTGCCAACAGGCTCGCAGTTGTGACCAGTTCAATCTCAACCACATAGAGCCAAGAAAAGTAAAAGCAGCAGCAGCAGCAGATTAGACCTCCTGATACCATCTACAGGTCTGGCATATTGCAGCTGTAGGTTGGATAGATTGGGCCACCACTGGGCAATTTTTGCCAATACTGAGGTTGGAAAAGTTAAATAATAGTATTGGGGAAAGTCTTATATTTTCATGTTTTTGAAATCAATTACATCTGCTAGTGATTGTTCAAATAGCTGACCCTGGATAATTAACATATTAGTCATGTGTGTGAGAATGTGCCTGACAAAACATAGCTTTATGCCCCGTTATTTAATGAGAGGAAATCTGTGGCAATTCAATGCAAAAACAGTTGTCACTTGTCGATGGGTGAAGCTAACGTGATGTTACCTGTGGGTTCATATTTTGAAGCCAAGAGGGACTGTACCTGTCACGCCGTCGCCCGATGAGGTGGAGGGAAGTAGCTCATAACAAAGCAAAACTATATGTAAAATAAACAAACAAGTGAAAACAACAAATAAATGAAAATGCTGCAAAAGAAAAATAGTAACGCTGTCGAAGAAGAACGAGACGAGATCAAGAAATCTCTCAACTTCATGTTGAAGAGCTGAGAAAACTGGGTAACAACAAGCTGTGATGTTGGACATGAATGAAATCAAACAACTGAAGAACCTTGTTTATGAGAAGAAAACAAAGACTTGATGATGTGGAACAATAGGATGTAATCAAAAGTGGACTGGGTGCCAAACATCGGACACATGCCAGTGCTGCAGCTGGGGGTAAAAGTGAAGAGGATGCCCCAGCAGAGGAGCTGGAAATGCTGGAAAGGCCAGTGCTATAATTCTTTGAAAGTAAGAATATTACTATATACTAGTACAACACCATCGCAGCTTTCTATATCCTTCCCAGAAAGTATAGCAGTGCACAGCAGACTGTAGTTGTTCGTTTTGTAAATTGAAAACACAGCACTGAGCTACTGAGGGAGGCAAAGAAGCTAAAGCAGACTGGTGTCTACCTCAACTAGCATCTTACATAAAAGAATCCAGGTATTGCCAGAGATTCCCACATATTAAAAACTAAAATAAGATGCAGGTGATGGAGAAGGAGCTGCAGTGTGATGAAACAGAAGTCTCTAAGAAGCCAAAGTTATCATCGTAAGAGAACTCAAAAACTTAGACCCATAAAGATGAGGAGACCATACTCTTGCCCACGTACACTGACGCAACTCCACTCTCGTGATGTGGGTAGCAGGAGTTTGTGGATGTTGGCCTGGACTGTGTGGGGAGATCTTTGAGTGGACTGGTATTTAAAGACTTGAGAAAAGCATTTGACACAACTGATCACAACAAACTACTGAAGAAACTGGAGAGATCTGGTATCAGAGCAACAGCATATTCATGGTTAAAAACATGTCTGGGAGACAGACATCAGTATGTACAGATAGATGGAGGGAAATCAGAGGTATGCCAGGTTACATGTGGGGTCCCGCAAGGCTCTGTATTAGGCCCTAAACTGTTCATATTGTACATCAATTATAGGTGGAAAGTATTTAGATTGTTAAAATATTTTCTTTTTGCTGATGATACTACTTTATATTGCTAAGTGAAAATTAAGGAATGGCTTCTGTATACAGTGGAGAGGGAAAAGAAAATGGTTTGACATGAACAAGTTGTCACTGAATTTAAGTAAAGCAACGTTTATTATATTTGGTAATCAGCAAATTAATAATCTAGCAATTATGATAAATGAAACAACTTTTGTTGTTATTTACTGATCTTTTGTTTGCTGATTGTAATTAGGACTGAAATAAACAGAACTAAACAATGTGACCTATTATGCTTCTTCTAAGTACAGTTTTAAAATGTTTGGTGTTTGTACTACATATTCCCAAAGTACAAGGTAAAACAATTTCTCAGTAATCTTGGTGAGAAAAATTGCTCAGAATGCTAAAAACAATAAATTATATGCATACCAGCTTTCTCCACAGCTATTCAGAAACAAGACTGAACCTGTTCTGCAGTTCTCTTCTCCTAAAAATAATTTGACGTATTTATTGCATGTACTGCTGCATATAAATAACCACTGGCGTACAGAGATACTGTACAGTTATTAACATTTTACTAGCTACATAACCATCAGTATTTCCCAACCACAAACATTTTCCACTTCAGTCAACATTTTCAAACATTTCCCACATGTACATAATTAATATGGGGATACATAGAAAACATTTTACTATCTTTGTGAGGCTTGTGATTAAAATGACGAATTCACCGTTATGTGCAACCATAAGCTGCAAATCGGAGACGTCCTGCTGTGATCTTTCTTGCAGTGAACGTTTGTGCTGTCCACTTTCAGATTCGGACTCAAACATGTCAACAAAGTTGCATTACTTTGTTGTTTATACTCCTATGTTGGACAGTCTGCTGCCACCTCCGGTCAGTCTCCCTGACGTTAGCCAATCAAAAGAAAGTGGGATCTTGAGAAGCGAGAGGATGGGGTTGCTACAGATAATTTCACAGAGGATGAAACGAGAGACTACATAAATAATCATATAAACTAAATATTAACTTTTTCAAACTACAATCTATGCAAAACTACTCTAGAGGAGGCCAAGATTATAAATATGAAGCTTGGAAATTAGCATAAATGTTCATATTTAAAGCTACAGTTGTTATGTAATTGTAAGAAGTTTTTTTAACTGTCGAATACTTAGTATGGATTGGTGATTATTTAGGTATTAAAGATGGTGTTAGTGTTAAACACAGCCACGGAAAGTGCAGCTGTAACATTGCCATCAGCCATTGCTTTCTTGTATACTACACTTTGCTTTTGTAGTTGGTATAACTAGTATAATAATGACTGAAGAGCCACCCATATGGAGTCTAATCAGGCAAGTAACATCTAAAGTCAATCTAAAATGCAGATGGCTATCAATCACTGTTTTGTATTAAAAGGAATAATAGCACCTTTTACATGTGAATGCATAGTGCACTTAAACACACTTCTGCAGAGGTACGCCCAATTAATTCAGATTGTGTGGCAAGACAGAAGAAAAAAAAAAATCCTTTCCCTGCTACACTTGTGTCACAATCAAAGCCTGGACCCAAGCCATCGTGACAGTGGCACAGTCCTTGAAGCAGCACCAGAGCACCTGGGCATGTGTTTAGTATCCTGCTAAAATCTGGGAACAAAGCAGCTATGAATGAGAACATGTGGGATTTGTGCCAGAAAGCTTCCATGGAAAAAAATGATGTACCATCCCGTTCCCTGTGGATACGAGTGAGCGACAAAGCCACGGCCCTGCAGAACCTATAAAGAACACCTTGACCTTTATACATATGGTGTCACTTGCTATAGAAGATTACAGTGAACAGTGGTTTGTAACAAGGCTCCTGTCCTCCTTATGGACTAATTAAAGGAAATTAGACTTTTTACACTTGCCCCAAGTGTACTACTGGCCTCATATTATCCATGCTCAGAATGAAGATATGGATAGCACTTCGAAGTCTTGGAGCAAAAAAAGACTGTAAATGTTTTCTTTTGCTCTCCTCTGTGCAGTATGTCAGTTCAAATAAGAAATATACAGTAGTAATTTACAATTTAACACAGGAATCTAATGATTGCAGATATGAAGTCAGAAGGACAAGGTTTTAAAACACATGTTCTTTGTTTCATAATTATATCAACATTACCCTCAACAGTATATCATAGCACTAATTGCTCTAGTTAAAAACAATTAGGAAGGCGGTGAAGGAGGGGATTCATTGATGTGATGAACACGTGGCTAAAAAGAAGCAGTCAGCTGTGTTTTCTTTTAATCTGGATAAATAATCCCAGAAAGAAGAAACCAGAGCACAAACCATCACCAAGGCATAATGTATGTACATATGACTAATTTATTTATGATTTTCATTTCCATGTCTTGTTTGTTTCTGTGTGTTGGCCCTGGATTGGACTGGCGACCTGACCAGGGTACACCCCATCTCCCACCCCTTGACAGCTGGGATAGGCTCCAGCCCCCCTATTACCCAATTGGATAGATGGATTTCTGACATCATAAGATTTAGACGTTAAATGACTTCGTACCACCCTACCCTGCCCCAAGTCTCATTGTTCTTTGACTCATACTCTTGCAATGTCCATGTATCTGTCCAAATTGTGGAGGATTGTAGACATTATAATGCGACGTGTGTGTAGATTTAGACAAAGTTATGAATTTTAAAAACATTTACTGTATTTTCCGGACTATTGAGCACACCTGTCTTTAAGCCGCTATTGAATTTATTCGAACAGTTTCATGTGGTCCACTCTGACCGAGTCTGATGTGACGACGCTAAATGTATCGGCAGCACTGAGCTTGCTAGCTTGTAAAAAGCCAGCAAGCTTCATGCCGCCGATACATGAGAAACACCTGTGTTTAAGTTCAATATATAGTCTGGAAAATACGGTACTTTAAAGGAGACAATATCCCATCCTCTGGTCTTAGTCAAAATTTAATCATATACTCTATCCCTACAAAATATCATCAACTTCTGTTCATCAGTTTTTCCTCAGCATTGCTAACAAAAACCTCTGTGGTGGAGGTAATAAGTGATGATGGTTCTTCATGCATTATATCCTTTATTCCAGCCCTTATAGGGACATGCAAGGTAAAACAGTTCCAGGTGAGAGGACAAACAGTCTTTCAAAAAGACCCCTATGACTTCCAGCTAGAACTAAAGGGAACTGTGCCCGGAATAGAGACACCAAAAGCCCACTCCTGCAACTAGGCACATTTACAGAGTCCCAGTGGAGGAGAGGGTCACCCCAATGTGACTGCACATTACAGAACAGGAAGAGCGCTAACTGCTTCATGTGAGCTAGTTGTAGTAGCAAGAGCTGTGTTGTTATTGAACACTTGCGGCCGTCATTGATTATCTGTTACCAAAACCATCCACTTGAATCTCGAGTTCAGTTCTTGTGTAACTGAATCTAAACTGAGGAGGGGGGATCCCATTTGGCTAACGCTAAGCAGAGCCAGCTCATGTGTCAATAAGTTAGATCGACTTTCAGAAGACCTAAGAATTATCAGAAAGAGTGTATAGGACATCGGGGGAACCTCTTGACTAATAAATAAGCCATCTGGACACAGGGCCAAGAAATCCTACAATGGAGAGAGCTTAAGGCCACTCCCTATGGTAGCATTCAATAGGGTAGTGGGTGAATGCAGTGTGAACTTGGGAACAGTACTGTGAGCTTGTCTTGGCAAACAGCTGCAAAGAAACCAAACATGAATTTGACAGTTGTATATCTGTCAGTCTACACATCAACACTGGCTGGATGCCAATGCACCAAAACTGCTCGGTCCAGTGCTTACAGCTATATCACAAGCAAATCCTCCATTGCTTGGAGAGGTGCCACATTAGTTGTCTTTAGGTAAGAGAGGTGTGTTAGTCTTAGGTATTGAATGAACAAAACTGAATCTGAAAACAGGAAAAATCTATTTAAAATATTAAGATCAGTAATAAATTTAAGCTCAAAGTGGTTCCTCCACAGTTTAGGATGAATTTAACAATTTCTGTATTTATTTATTTATTCATTATTTTCTGGCTAACCTTGCAAGCATTCTCTTACTGTGGTCACGACTTGTGTGGGTCAGCCTCTCATAAAACCTTCATAAACATTTGCTGTGAATATGATATTGTGAGACACAGTCCAAAAGACACCATTGTGATATCAGGGACATGGAAACAGCTTATATAAGGGCGGCTGTGGCTCAGGTGGTAGAGCGGGCCACCTCTGAATGGTAAGATTGTGGGTTCGATCCTGGCTCCTCCTGTCCATATGTCAAAGTGTCCTTGGGCAAGACAATTAACCATAAGTCCATGGCAGCTAGGTAGCCATTGGTGTGTGAATGGTTGACTGAGGTGCTTTGGGACCAAGCGCTATATAAATGTACTCCATTTACCCTGTTTTTTTACTGATGGCAATAAATTACAACATATCAAATACTGTCATAGTTTTATGCACCAAACTTGTTAATGTTAAAGATTTTATTTTATTTTTTTCAGACATACTCCCTCTGTTTTGGATATTATAACTACTGACAGGAAATCCATTTGAATCAGGTGATAAGCTGTCACAGTGGACAAGAGGAAATTTTCAGTGAAGTACTTCTCCCTCTACAATTCAGAGAGGTTGTTTCCTTCAGGTAAGGAACCGAGTGAAATAACACACAACAGACACCTGAATTCAGGAGCAGCAATCCATTTCACACTTGTAAACTTCCCATAGTATAACTGGTGTGTGCTGGGGGGCATCAAATGGTAAGTGTCAGGTGACAAGCTGCTGTGCTGCAGTGAAATGTGTTTCAGACTGGAGGCATATTAACACTTTAAGTCTGCATCAGTGGGTAAACCGTGGACTTCTTTCCTCTGAGGTCAAGAGTTTGAATGCAAACTGCAATGGCATCACAATGCACGATACTTAAAAAGGAAATCAAATTATCAATAAAGAAAATTCAATCAAAATTGCATTTCTCATACAGCCGCTTGTCTTTTTTTCAACATTAATCGGAGGAAAAAGGGGACACAGTATTCTTTTCATTTATTTTTAATAGATAACACATTTTAAAAGTCTATCATTTTTAATTTGTCCTGACGCTTTGACTTCATCTTTTAATATTCAGTTTTTATTCCCTTTGTTGTCTTAATTCATTTGGACAGATAGAGATATTAATGTAACGGTTCATATGAACAGATTTCTTCTTTATGCTTCTTTCTGATGCTGATTCTAAGAGTAAAAACTGAACTTGGAAAAAAGCTTTTAAATATTCTGCCCCAGCGTTTTCAAAAGGACAAAAAAATGTCTCAGCCGATCACACTGGGTGAATTTAAATCTTTGTTAAGAGACAGTGAAAATCAGTCTGTTAGGGAATGTAACTATTTTATCTGAATTGTAATTTGTGTGGCTGCTTAGTGTTGTCTGTATATTTTATTTGATTCTTGACCTTGACCAGGTCTATCTTGTAAAAGACATTTTTAATCTGAATTAGACTTCTTACCTGGATAAATAAAGTATATACATGTATATTTTTCAGTCATTTAAACATTTCAAAAAGAAACACAAAACTTCCCATCTAAACAGGAAGTAGAAATCACAACCCATAATCAACTTTTTTTTTTAAAGGAGGCTCCTATATGTTTAGCTCGTGTGACGGGAGCAGTTTAATGTCAAGCTCTCTGGGGAATTAATAAAAAATCCAGTGCAATCAAAAGGCTGATTGCACATTAACACTATGATACAGAGTAACACTGGAAATGTACTTTGTTAAAGACAAAAAAAAAACAATGGCCGACTGAAAAACCCACAATAAATAACACACTAATTTGGTGATCATGGGTAAAATTATTTTTATTGAAACTTAGAAAGCACTGTGAGCACTGTGTGTGTGTGTGTGTGTGTGTGTGTGTGTGTGTGTGTGTGTGTGTGTGTGTGTGTGTGTGTGTGGAAAAGAAAG
>OOFC01048102.1:84183-110734 GCA_900323345.1 Pseudochromis fuscus
ACACCGGTGTGGCTCATGTATCGGCGGCACAAAGCTCGTTAGCTTTTTACAAGCTAGCAAGCTCCGTGTCGCCGATACATTTAGCCTCGTCACATCAGACCCGGTCAGAGTGGACCACATGAAACTGTTAGAATACATTCAATAGCAGCTTATAGACAGGTGTTGCTAATAGACAGGTGCGCTCAATAGTCCAGAAAATACGGTATATATGATTGTTATGCATGATGTGAGGGGATGCATTAGTATTCTAGTACAGTCGTGTGTCTCTGTGCAGCATCCACAGTCTGCTGCCACTGGAAACCTTGAACTTTTGAATAACTGGACCGACGTCCAAACTTTGTTTCACTTGTGCAGCTGGCTGTGTAAAAACTACTGCCAAACCACAGCACTGCTCAGCTGCTTTGCAATCTTTATGACAACAGCTGGTTCACCCATCATATTTGTTGGAGATTCAACTCAATTCAAACAGAAAAAGCATCAAGCATCACAAATGTTTCAGCTATTACAATTAATACACTTCATGACGCTTCAATTACAGACAAAAATGAGTCACAGATGGACAAGGCTTATCTCTGTTGATACCCATTTGTTTACAATTATCTTTTTTTGTGTGTGGTAAGACAAACGCACAAGGAAAAAAAACACGACAAACGAGAAAACATCTATTAAGCTCGATTAATGTATATGACTAAAGCAGTTGTAGAAACGCTGTCTCGCCATTCGATGTCTTATTCTTATCTGCATAAATCATCCTACCAGCCGACAAATATAAAACCATCAGCTCTAGGCCAGCGCTGGCATGAAGCATCTAACATCAAAGGAGAGCTGGAAACATTTAAAAGCAGAGGAGAGGGGAGAATGTGCAAATTGTGGGGAAAAAAAAGACACAATACACACTCAACTGCCTGCAATTTATGGAGCAACGGAGAAAGGAGATGAAAAAAAAAAGAGCGAAGGGATCACCGGTTTATCTTGATATGGATCATGGCACAAGAATCTAATGCTATCAAGTGGGAGTGGTTGTTCAGTAGAGGAGTACTGAGGAGCCTCAGGGAGCCTCAGATTGCAAAGCTTGATACAGTATTTGTCATGTGGCTGGGTTGACAAGGGCATAGACATCTGCTGACATCTCCTATCAGTGGCAGGTAGCAAATGACAAATGGCTTTCGGTGCAGCTGGTTATTAACCTGCTGACTCTGGGTCAGAGGACACGGGTGGCGGGGGAGGGTTACATGAGCTGTGTTTAATAGTGCCACAGGCCTTTAGGTGCAGGGGGAGACCATGAAGAACAGACTTTGTTTCAGAATATGACAGAATTCATAATGACAAAGAGCATATTGTAATATTAACTCATAGCATTACTTAAATGTGGTACCCCCACCAAGGAGGTTATATTTTGGGTTTGTTGGTTTGTCTGAACTACTGAAAATATCTCTTTGTGTTTTTGAGAGTTATTACACCCAATAAATAAATAAATGAGGGTAGTGGCAGAGAACCAGTAGGAGGCAGTAAACCACCAGTGATGCATCTTTGAGCTATAGAAGAAGAGGAAGTAGGAGGTACAAACCATACACTATGGCCGTTTCTCAATACTTTTCCGTACTTGCGTACTCATGAAACGTCATCAGTCGGAGACCTAGTACCGTTCCAATTCAAAGTACGCATCTGCCGAGAACGCATGAAATACCTGGATGTGTTCTCGCTCCTCCTTCAATATCAAGCCTGCATCAGACCAGACTTGTGTGGACTTGCGGAAACCAAATAACCCATAATGCATTTCACAATAAATTTGGCGACAATGGCGGAAGAGAGACCACAGTAATAAATTGGGAATGTTAGCGTCATTGTTTAACGGACTATAGGTTTAAGAGCTTTTTAGGCAAGAATTAAGTTGTTTAAAGTAATTTTGTGTAAATCTAACAGTGTCCGTGGAAATTTATGTTTGTTTCTGTGCAAATCTGCTTGGCTGAGGGCAAAATCCACGTTTAAAACCATTTAAGTTGACTTAATGTTAACATAATTAAAATCACAGCCGAGCAGAGATGTGATGTCATCAAGTACGCTGGCTTTCCAACTGCACTTTAGCCTCGATGCGTTCTCACGTTCTTGCAAGTCTTTACTTATGGAGTCCAGCTTGCAAGTACATTGTTGACAAGTATGCGACTACAGACTTGCGTACGTTTTATTGAGAAATGGCCACTATGCAGAAGTGGATGAAACAAGGTAAACAATTAGGCCAATGAGGAAGTGCAAAAAAAATGCAATACTCCCAACAGCCACCTGAGGCTGGCTCTAAAAGCAAAACAACTTAAGTTTTATTTAATCTTTTCTACCCCAAGATACTCAGCACATTTTTTTCCCCCCACAAGTCATTCTGATGTCATTAGCTAAAGTTAATTCTCCTTATTATTGATCTGGTGATCCATCTGCAAAAAAAACAAAAAAAAAAACAGAATCAAATGAATATTAGTCTTAAAAAGACAAGGATTTAGGGGCGTTAACTTGATTGACAGCTCTGTTCTCCAGTAAGACAGTACACATCAGGCAGTGATCTTGGGTTCAAGGGTTAGACCTGCCTCCTCACGCCTCCCTTCATATACAAATATCATCACTTCTGGCAAACAACCAACATGATGACGTTAAAATGCCAAACTCCTGTTTTCAAATATAAAGTCTACAGTACAAACTAAAAACACTGAAAAGTTTTTCCTCTTAATGGATTTTGTTAAAAATCTTCACATAACAATATGTAGATGATAACATCTACAATCTGAAACAGTTTGGAGAAGATGAGATGTGGATTATGTCTTGGTGAATGTTTGCGCTCTCTGAGGGTTTTCCAGTTGATAGATGATGTTTTATTCTGAAAAATGCTGGACAAGAGGAAATTAAAAAAAGACCAGCATCAAGTCCTATTGATGATCTTTGGATTGTTTGTTTGTTTGCACAACAACCCAAAAGTCTAATTGTTTTTATTCGATTAATTATGAGAATCGATAACCAGCATTATTGTCAAATTACCACATCCCTCTTCCACCATCAATATACACACTAAATTTCTCCTCATCTTCTGAAAGCGCATTACCACCCCCCCACCTCTTATAATAGACCTGTGAAATCTCCTCCACTTCTGCTGACTACAGCTTATGATAAAATTTTGTAGGGTGTGAAATTTTTAAATGCCATAACTGCTGGCTATTCAACTCTTTATGTTTAATCTGTGGGCTGAAGATACACTGCTTGACCTTTCACCTTGACAGAAGATAAAGCTTTGTCTGCTGGGCCGGCAGCGACAGCCACTCTTGCCATCTGTTACTGTTGTAAATAGAGCCAATCAAGCTCCTGTCACATTTACCATCCGAACTTTGCCTACGTGCTTTGTGTATTTCAGATAGCTCTAAATAACTCTGATTATGCATGACAACGGCACTGAGTTTGATCCAAATTAAAAGTGATATTCTTGTGGAAAAAAAAGAAAAACAGAAAGCAAATTTTTCAGTAATCGCATGCAGGATGGATGGACAATAATAGAGTTTCTAAGGTTGATATGTACCTTGGTACGATTGTTATGTAGATGAGGAAGCGCAGTACGTGTGCTATTTTAAGACAAAAGACTGGTGTGTGTGTGTGTGTGTGTGTATATGTGTGTGTGTCCTTGTCTTTTGTGCTATGAGGCTTGTCATTGGGCACCAAGCCAGACGTTAGTTGGATATAGGTGTATGGCCTCAAGGTCTACTTGTAATTCATTAGGAGGAACATTATTAATGTGTATACGTGCATGACTGAGTGCACATGCGTATAGACTGCCGCATTAAGTGTGGCTGGAGCTGGTATGCTCCCAGCCAGGATGTCGGGCAGTGTTTCCAAACTGAGACCAAGGACGACCCAAAGAAACCTCATAATGAACATTTCATCGACGAGGAGAAATGTCTCCATGGATCACAGACAAATGGTGACACATCCTTAGTTTGTGTGGCTCATCACTGGCTGTAATGGGTAGATTGTTTAGAGCAGGGGTGCTCAATCCTGGTCCTCGAGAGCCCCTATCCTGCATGTTTTAGATGAGTCCCTCTTCCAACACACCTGATTCAAATGACCAGGATCATTATCAGGCTTCTGCAGAGCTTGGTAGGGGCTCTCGAGGACCAGGTTTGAGCACCCCTGGTTTAGAGCATCGAGTTTGCACATTTGTTTTGTGTATATGCACATTGATATTGATATTTTTCATATTGTAGTGTTTTATATATTATAGTTTGTGTTATAGTATATAATTCATAGTATATCTTTTTGTTTTTAGGTAAGGGTAAGGTCAATTTATTGTCCTCGTGAGGAAATTTTGTTGCAGTGAGTAAAACAGCAAAACAGGAACAACATCCAACCTGCAAGAACAACATTCTTCATACAAACAAACAAACAACAAGCAAGTCTGACTAAAAACTCTGGCCAAAACTCTAACCTCATCGATATAGAATACAAATTTAATTAGTGAATAAAACCCATTGCTCAGACCGTCATTTTAGTTTATTTAGTTATAAAATTACTTGTCGCATAAATGACTGCTTTGTCCTGTTTTTTGTGAGGGCTGGACACTGATATCACCGACCTGACGGAAGTAACTGAAACTCTCTAAATACAGGATGATGTGAGTTCAATAAAATTTTCTTAGCTTTGTCCAAATCTCGATGTAAATTAATATCTTGAAGGCTTTTCTGAGGAGTGCTTTGGATTTTGTCTGCAATTTTTCACTTTTATGGTGTATTATAGTATACTCTTTCCTATCTATCTATCTATCTATCTATCTATCTATCTATCTATCTATCTATCTATCTATCTATCATTGACCAGTATATAATTACTTACTCCCTTTCAAGTAGCTGTGAAAAACTGTAGCAATTTATATCTAAATATGTAAATTTGTGTGTTAAAGGTACTTGTCACATGTCAGAAACCTGTAAGTGTCCTTATCTTGTGAAGACCTGCTGTGCCAACTGTGGAAAATTATCAAGCAAACTGCAATCCTGAAAGTTTGAACTACTTCTTCCACTTGTCTCCCACTGCTGTGCGTTTCTCTGCCTTTTGTTTTTTTCATCATTTCACTTTCAGCTTCGTGGCAAGGACATTTTCAAACAAGACTCCTGTTGTGAAAGTCATACGTTTGCATGCAGTTATTAAGCTTTAGTCTGTGTAGATTTTTCTTTTTTTTTTTTAACTGCGGCAACAACTTAAAAAAAAGTTACATTTGCTGCTTTAGGAGAGTCTTTTTTCATTATTATTTATTTATTTATTAGAAATAATTAGCCACCGGATGAGTCACATATAAAAGTGGCCTGAAAAGCTGCACCAACAAAAATGAAATAGTTGATTTAGCCCCTTTTGACTTTTCATAAATTTTGCATCACAGTTGGGAGAGCGCCATTGAAAGTGTGGCCTAAATCCATGATAAAGTCCTTTTATTCTTGCTAAATCCCCTCTGCAGGTATTTAGTATATAAGTGGAATCTATTTAACACTCAATGTCAGCAAAACTCTTACTCAAAGACCTGGTGATCAGATAAGTGCCCACTCTGTGTCTTACTGTGTTTCTCTTCGTCCCTATTTTTATCTGGTTTTCCAAAAGGATCTTTTCATCTTTTCTTTATCATTTGCAAGGTTGGACTAGAAGGACTGGTTTTAATTTTGTGTTCGCTGTAGTTTTTTTTTCTTTTTTACAGTCTTTAAAGGTTGCCTTGAGCAAATGATTTCCATTTAGCACAGTCTCTCAGAGGTGGATGTGTGATGAGGAAAGACTTTCCACCACCACAGAGGTAAAAACAAAGTGCTGCCACACTACAGAAAACTCCAACCTTCAATACTTGCATCCCAAACTCATTGTGCTCGCCAAGAAAAAAAAAAAAAACAACAAAAAAACATACGGCAGTACAAATTTGGATGGCAAAATGCAATTAGCCTTTGAAGACCTACCAAAAGTGCCACACATCTGTTTTCTGATAAATCCTAATAAAATACTGAATTACTTTTCATAGTAGCCTCCTTTATCAGGTCTGAATTACACTTGGCAAAGGTTTGGCAGTAGTAGGATTTACTGTGTGGCTTTTAATTGTTGTTGTAAGGACCTGCTCCTGATGGCAGCTGGTGGGAAATCTTTATGAACTGTTCAGAAATCAGTAGGAGGAGGTGCATTTTCCCTCATTGACCACAGTGGGCGCTCATGAGCCTGCTAGACTGTAGGGCTGTCACTTATTTTTTCAATATTCAAATATTCATTTGAATGTGGGGTGAAGAGTTCATATTCAAACTGTACAGACTTGCTCAAAACGTAGGCTGCTACACATGATACAAGAGTGTAGCACAGCACAGAATTTACAATCTGCACAGGGATCCACAGCTGTGACGAGCTCGCTCAGCTCCATGCTACACTTGCAGAAGTCTCAAAATGTGCAGAGGGGAGCGCTGACAATGATCTCGGCATGTTTGCAAAAGACGTGTGAGAGTTTGTGGTGGCGGTGGGCGTTGGAATTTACTCTAAGGCTACATTCAGACTGCAGGCTAAAGTGACCCAAATCCCATTTTTTTGCCCCGATGTGACCTGTATCTGATCTTTTCATGACAGTCTGAACAACACAGATCTGATTTTTTCAAATGCGACCCAGGCCATTTGGATATGTGGTCCTGAATCAGATACGTATCCGATCTTTTGCTTCTGTCTGAACGGCCAGGTCGCATTTATCCGACCTACACGTCACAGTACGCAACAAACGTCTTTAATCTGTGTAACTCCGTATAATTAAAGCCTCTCACATCACTATCCCACCACTCCTGGCTGCGTTTCTCTGGATGGATGTTGCTGCCACTGCCCCAAAAAACGCCGTGGCCAAAAACTTGACTCTCTTCCTTTTCATGCTTCTTCTTAAAATCAGGTTGTAAATGTGCTGCTCCGTTTGGACAACACCGTTAGAATCATAAAATACGCTGCACCGTATCCATGTTTACTTCTGCAAACACTGAAGTGTGCTCACTGTGTGGAAGTGCTAAACAGCGTAATACCCCCAATGACCACCAGAGGCTGGTTTCAAAAGAAGCTCCAACAAGTTCTTAAGTAAAAGTAGTTTCATAATTTAGAGAAGTATATTTTTGGGGGTGTGGGTGGTTTGACTATCAGACCTGATCTCCTAGACTGCTTCAGATGTTGACCCATCCCTTCATTGCTCCCCAGCGACAGCAGCAGCCAAGTGCTGCCTGACTTTTAAACACAAGTCAACGAAGCAATGGGTGATGTCACTGTTGCTGTGTTCATGTTGTACATACAGTCTATGGATTATTTATTTTAAAAAAACCCAATCCTGATGTAGTGAGAATCTATTAAAGTAGGTGAAATTAATTACTTTTAACTGACATCTTATTTTTTGTACAAAGCTACTTTCCCTGTTAATTTCACTCTGAAACTGAACACACATTTGCTGTTCCAATATTTCAGTATTTGCACGGTTTGGCAGTTCTTACTACAGAACTTTTGTCGTCCAGAGACAAATCCAGGAGCTGCTCCACTGATCAGAAAATATTATTTAACACTATGATGGTTTGGGCATATTTTCTGAGTCACAGCTGGAACTCATTTGAATGGAATATGTCTGTCGTCTATGAGTCAAAAAAATCTCATTCTGTGTCAATGGACCATCTCCAAAACGCATTACCTGAATACATCTTCAATTCAATCCTCAATACTCTTATTTCCAGCTATGGGAGATAGCAGTTCGTCTTCGTAGACTTCATCGTCTGAAATTTTGTTTTAAAGTCAAGGCGGAGCATCCTTTAAATTCAGAATAGAAACACACTGTCTACACAACATAGTATTACTCTTATGAGGAGATCTTTTGAAAGAATATTCAAAGTAATGACTGCTAATTATAGTACACTCAGGCTGTGTGTTCATAATGATCTCCTGCCTCCAACGGTCTGACAGACATGGGTTCAAACGGTACAAATTTCTACACTGGAATATATTATGTAGGAGCTGACAAACATATGCGCCCATACGTACACACACACGCTTCCTAAAGGTTGGCATTCATCAGTATAAAGGTGATCACAGCAGTCAGTGATTGTGCGAGCGAGACAGCTCGGCTCCTTGACAGTTTGTCAGCTCCGTAACAAGTCCGTGTCATCAACATTTACAGTGATGAAAGCTGGCACCTTTAAGGCACTTTGCTGGCTGTCATTACATACGTGGCGTATCGTGTCAGTCTTCTCGCGCATCTCATTGCTCAGGCTGCCTGTAGTACGGATGACAACCCAATAGGCAGATGAAAATTCAATAATTCATATGGGAGAATACGGATGAATTAATTGATTTCAAATGTCTCCGACCCAAAATGAAAGCAGGGACAGAAAAAGCAGAGGTGAGGATGTGAAAGAGAGAGAGACAAGAGACAAGAGGAGGAGGAGACTGAAAGGGTTGGAAACGGATTTATCAGGCTGACACTCATCTAAAAGTATTCAGGAATATTAGCATACCTCCTAGACGCTCAAATTCTGCCTCAAAACATCTCTGTCAGCGGTGACAATGGCAAACTCTGCGTGTTTTCACCTCAACTTTGCACCGCTGTCGACTGCCAGCAGCAAACGTTCATCACGGGGGAAAACAAACAGGCGTCCTTGATTAGCGATTAAATGATCGTCATGTTGCAAAAATGCTAATGGTGCCATTACCATTCATAAAGATCTGATTGGAGATATGGAATATTTAGGCAAATACAGGAGGAGCTAGAAAAGCCGAGGAGCAGCCTTACAGTTTAACACCCGTGAAACTAAATGCCACCCTAATGTCTCATTAAAAACACTAATGAAATAGCTGGCATTCTCATAAAGACCAATGAAAATGAACATGATTAAAAATGCATCAAGACTTTTTTCTTTTTTTTTTTTTTCTTTCGCCTCCTCCCCAGGAAATGTCAGAGCAGCGTTTACACAGACGTGTGTGTTTCTGCTGAGACGATCAGTTAATCTCACAGCACCACTAAGATGGTCCGGGTTGTTTTCTCACCACCAATGAGCCATACCTACGCACATCTTCAGGCGATTGTTTTGGAAAATTCAAATTGAATCGGTATCACCTGGTCAAATTAATGCACGCGCATGCAAGCAATAAAAGGGAAGTGGTAACATTGGAGGTGATGTTGTCTAATAATTTGTTTTACATCTAGATTACTGGGATTTCTAATGACCACTCGGTTTGTGAAATGAACAATAAAACAAGCAATTAAGGGAGCAAACAAAGAAAAAGCTGTGAATGGTTTTCTCCGCTCACTACAGTGCATTGCTGTTGCTATATTTCCACTCTGGATCACCCCTGTGGGATCCAATTCTGTTGACTCAACACCTGTTTCTCAGGATGACCTGTTTTTCACCTCACCGCCCCACACTCTCCCCACTGCAGCGGCCACTTTATACACTTGACACTTCACAACACTTTCTCAAGATGTAAAGCGGCACTGATCATCTTCACTCGTCGCTGCACCACTGATCATTTCTTCAAAAAGGTACCATTTTCTGTGATGATTAAAAGTGCCTTCGTGAACCCGTTGTTTGAATCCATCAGAATTAGTCATATCTCGATCTATCTTCAATGACTAATGCAGCATTTTCCAAACTTGTACAGCGACGCACACAGTATGTGACAAAGGGAACAGCCATTCATGTTGGCATCAGTGCAGCAGGAGGGATGTTATAAGTCAGTGACAACAGCTTTGTCTCTTAGTGAGGTCCTCCCTCCGAAAAAAATTGCCCTCTTGCTAACGAGAGACGCCATGCCAGTACCGCTCAGGCCTTACAGCTGATGCTCAAACCCATGCTAGCTCCCACTGTGCTCCATCACATCAGTGGCTTCTGGACTGTGCACTGACCACCTCCTACAGAAAACCAATCATCATTTCAGAGACACAGCCAGCGAGCCTCGCACCATGAAGGTGACTTATGGGTTGGGAACACACAACCAAGACATGGCAGGGCAGTCTCAGTACTAGGAGGCTGTAGTATCATCTTTTTTCAATGAACATCTCAGGAGGGGTTAAGTGAAAAATATACTGCAGCTTGAAAATATTAAAATACTACTTCTAAATTTAACTAGAGATTGTTAGATATTGCTTTACATTGTTCACCGACAGACAGGTGCAAGACAAGAAATGAATTACAGCCCAGGATTTGTTTTATAGTTGAACCAACAGACCTCTGAGAGCCTGTTGTGACAGTGTAAATAGAATATATTAAACACTGCATGCCATTGGACCCACCGTGGCACAGTGGGCCCTGGATTATTCCTCATTAGCATTGAATACATCCTGGCATGTTTGTAATTGTTCATATGTCCGTGTGTGTGTGCATGTATGCATTTGCACATGTGCAGATGTGCTCCCACTGTCACTAGAGGTCATCTCATACACACTTTTTTTTTTTTTTTTTTAAATTTACACTTTTGTATTGCAATTAGGTCAAAAACCATTTTAATTTTTCCTGAAAATTTGCGCTATTAACCCAATAAAAACCACCTGAAGTGTTATGTGTGAATGTATAAACACTTTGTCCCTTGTGTTCTTTAGGATTAGCGAGGCAGAGTGCCAAAAAAAAAAAAAGGAGCAGGAGCCCTCCTACTCCTAATGTATTTAAAGTGACACATTAACAGGATAAACAGTCCCCTTATCTGCTGAGTGCATAGGCTTCTTCTAAAACACTACAATCCCATTAACAAGACCTATTCTGATTTCACATCTCTCTCATTCACTCTTACTATAATGTAAGGCTTGTCCACTGGCGGGAGTTGTCTGGCAGTGTCAGTGTGGGAGGTTTTTTGTGTAATAATACACACATTAAGACTTGCTAATCCTTTGTTTTGGCCTCTTAGATTGAGACCTGGGTCAGATAAGAAGTGCATTCACAGCACTTGAACCAACTCTGCGCCGAAGAAACAGGGAAAGAAAAAAAAAAAAAACACATCTGAAAACTGGATAAATGTGGAGCTGAATGTGAAATGACTGTATTCATCTCTGAGCGAAAGGCTATGTGTGAGGTAATACCAAGTCAATTACCAACTTTACTTAGCGATTAAATGTGTTTGAAAAAGGTGAAACTGTGTAATACACCAAGGAACCAGGGTTTTTTTTTGTTTTGCAGATATAGTGTAATTAAACAGGTCCACTGGTTTGCCTCAATTATATTGCACATGACCACAACACACAAGCAATTTAAAGGTTTCTGATAGCAAAGATAATTTCCCAGTGAGAAGCTGTGGCAGAGTTTGTCTACTCATCAATCAATAGCTTTATAAAGCTTGGGTTGAACAAAGCTGATTGCTTGATATAGATTTTCAGCTTAGGATCTGAATGAAGCTAACTGTTTGGTTTATGGGTTAAGTCATCTCAGTCAGGCTGTGGAGCTCTGGCCTTGTAGCAACAGACCATGATGCGTTTAGTGTGACCGGCTGAAAATACACTGATCAAGATGAATTTCTAAAGAGGACTGCATAAAGAACCCTTCATAGTCCAGGATACAAGACGAGACAAACACCAACAACTGGGATGTTTCTGACAACAGTCAACACTTACTTGGTTGAATCCTCTTTCTCTAAATAGGTCAAACTATGCTTGATTAAATGATATTAGAGGACTTTACTTATTTCTCACGAGGGTTGCAAAGGGGTGGAAAATTTCTGGTAAATGTCCGGAAACTTTCCATGCGAAGTTAAGCTGGGGAATTTTGGAAATATTCCAAATTGGAAACTTTGTATGGGAATTATTGGGAATTTATGGGAATTAACTGGGAATTGGGGGTAATTTAAGCAAACTGTATGATCTACAAATAACAAAATAGCTTTAAAACACTCATGCATGACATGAACAGACATATAGTTGGCTAAACAACTGGGATTGTCTTCAAAATATTTTACTATGGATGTATAAATTATTGTATGGTTACAGAAAAGCATTTTGCAGGTGTCAGAAGAAACAGCATCACATTTGAGAGAGCTATAATAAGCTAGCCTCTTAAATGGTCAATGAAATGACAACTAGCTTACATTTAGCACCTAACTTACCAGCTAGCTAGCTACTGTATGAATACATTTTTATTTAATTTTTGCAAGTTAAACAGTAATACCATTATAGATCAAATATATTTACCCCATAATATTATAAAAAAACTTATTTGACTTTATATTATCCACAGGCTCAATTGTGTGGCTTCAATAGTGTGACTTTGGGCTCAAAAGTGGCCTCCAGGGTTTAAGCATCATCTGTGCATGTGATGGAGGAGTACACAGTGCATGCAGTGGGCGTGGCCTCAAATGATTGAGGAGTGTACTTGCATTAAATCTGGTTGCTTTAGCCAAGATTATGCTACAATATATTTTCCTGACCTATATTTAAGTTCCCTGTTGAGGGCCAACCTTCAATTTTGTAAATTTCTGTTTTATTCCCATAAATTCCTGTTAATTCCCATAAATTCCTGTTAATTCTGATGGAAAGTTTCCAACTTTTCAAATTCCCAGAATTTTGCAACTTTACTTCTCACTATCCTGTTGTTTCAGCTCATGTAATGTGAGTAATGTAGTTATTTGAACTGAAAGGGGTAATAAGTTAATATAAATTTTCTGTATATAATGATAGCTTTAAAACTAATGTTAGTTAACATCGACCAAGGTAGCTAACTGAAACCGACGTACCATTGACGTGAGAGCCTGTAACATTTGTTATATCCATCATGAAAGCTCCGTCCATATTCACTATCCTCATTTTTAAATGCAGCACTTATTAGATGCATTTCACCAGCAGTCATTGTTGTTATAAAACATTTTTTGTGACTTCTCCCTTTGTTTTGCAGCTCGCAGACAAACAGCCAACACTGACGCAGTGGATCTGTTTTGACAGTATAATTTCATGTGTCTCCACAAGCGCTGGCCTTGGTTTAGATGCTCAGAATATAGAAGATTTTTTTTTTTTTTTGGTAAATAAAAAAAAACAAAACAAATTCTGCTAACTAGTCATTCTTTGTGGTGCGTACTTTATTTATCTAAGGCCAGTGATGTCTTCATTTTGGATGAAACATAACTCTTCATTTTATGTTAAGTTAATTTCACCTGCTATTTTGAGGTTGGAAGAAGTTCAACAAATCAAGTAAAGGCCCAATCCCAATTCACCCCTTTGCTCTACCCCTCCATTTTGAGCGTTCACATAAAGGGGCAGGGATGTCCCGATCCTTAATGATTTGAAGGGTGAGGGCCAAGGGGGTAGGGCTGTCTGGTCCTTGAAAAGGAGATTTTCCAGAAGCACACTCTGAACAGAGGGGTATGAGAAATTTCCTATAATTTTGTGTGAGTCACCAGCAACATGAAAGCAAATGCTGCAGTGGTGGCAAAAGCAACACAAGTATCTTCTAATAATCATTTGATCATCAGTTTTATGCCATTCATAGACCACTTGTGTATGACAAACTGTGTCTGTACAGGCTATTGACGTTAGCATCATTTAACGTAGCATTCACGTGTCCTGTTATACCCATCCAAAATTGAACATGCCTGTTTGCGGCATGCAACTTAGGGCATGGTGATTTGTTTGTTGTCGCTAAAGTTCAACAGCGTCAACGATCGCTGATGACGTAACAGGAATCGAAGGGTTGTCCAGTTTCATAGGAGGGTATTTCAACCCCTAACTTTTGCAACGCCATTTCAAGAAGTACTGGTAGGGGTAGTTGGGAGGTAGGGGTAAATATCAGAAATAGGATTGGGACCCATAGCTATATTTCCTGACCTTTTTCAACTAGTTTCCTCTTTTGTTTTAAGCTCAACTTGTCAAATTTTATCGTGTACTCACTAACTTTACAGTGGACTAGTTCTGGATTAGGAAGCAAGTCCTGCTGTACTTTTTGCAACCACAGCAAATACAATGTGACACTATGTGAGTAGAAGATGTGTGTGATTCCCTGCTGGCAGACCTTCTTTCCATTAAACTTTTAGCAAAGTCTCAGCAAGTCATTGAGGTCTTGGCATTGTCCCTGGATTGCTGCTGTGTCCCTCAGGCTGTTCTTTTTCTCCATAATGAATTTTATTATAGTGCAGACACTGACTACTTCATAAAAGGTAAAAAGAAATCAGTCTGTACCAATTTTCTTTCTCACAAGAATTTGTCTAGCTTGACATGACGAGCTTGACACCCCAGCAGCTGCTCGCAGGATCAATCTTCTTCTTGGCACAGACTCAGTGGTGACACACAGTCCACGAAAGTGTTAATCAGCCTCAGCCAGGAAGTGGATTATTAGGCACAGCTCTCTGGCTCTACAGCCGTTAACAGCAGAGCCGCTACAGTATAAAAATGCACTATTTAATGACTTCCATGCAGCATTAGTATGCTGGATGGAGCGGCATCATTACAAATCTAATATGCACAATACACCAAAATCAGCACTCCATCATGAGTGGAAAAAGTCCCTGCATAGGATGTCTGGTATTGTTATTGGTTTACTGCTGAGCTTCTTATGCTGAAGCCACATTTCATTCTTAAAGAACATAGTCACTGAGCAGAGCTGTATTTCCTGTTTATATTTCTGACACTGGTAAACATCAGAAAGTCAAGGTTTCTATTTAGAAAAAAAAAAAAGACACTACTCGAAAAATGGGTTAAAATTATGCGGAAGGATTTTATTCATTCACAAAAAAAGGAAATGAATCAGAGCAATTTGAATGAATTATACAGTTTAAATTAACAATTTAAAACAGTTTTTTTTGGAGGGGATTATGACATAATTCTGAGTTGAATGTTGTTGGAAGATTTTGTGCATGTTACTGACAAATACGATCATCCTTGATTTGACAGTGTTTGTAGATTGATGCCTTCACAACCTGTATCCACTGTTTTCCACACTAACACCCTTGGTCTTTTCTCACAGCAGTTTATAATATGTATTTTCTCTTGAGAGATTGCCAGGTTGATGCTATTGCGCAACTTTAGGAAATGTTTACTTCACCTGAAAAGATTACTACTCTGTTCGGCACAGGACCAAACCCTGAGATTTTCTATCTGTTTTTGTAGCTCTGCCATTATGGGGCCATTTTTTCAAGGGTTAGTTTCATAAATCTCTGCACTCATTTGATTCATCTCTTTTTTTGAAATACTTAAAAGGTGCCAGGTCCCTTACAAGTGCAGCTTTTTATTTTATTACCTGAACTCTGGATTTTTGAAGTAGCTAATATTTTTTTTGTGCATTAACATATCATCATTAGATCTGCTGGATCTTTGCAACCAGTGTGCCCGCCCCTCTTATCTAACCCCTACTCCCCCAGGAGATATGTTTGTTGTCGGTGTGTGTAGCTCAGTGCGTGTTTCCTTTTCTATGGTGATGTACTTTTGGTTGACAACCCACTGCCACAGTTACCCTTTCCCATATCTGTAGAGATATGAATAGAGGACAAACATTTTGTCAGCTGAGCACTGTTTGTATTTGGGAGTAAGTTCAAAATAGTAGAGAAAAAATGCACAACTGTGTGGCCTCAAGTGGTGAAATTAGTTTCAATTTCTCCTGACACCTAAATGTATAAAATACTAGCACATTACATTTTTGTTTCTCTATCAAATGTCCACTCTGCTGGGGCATGAAAACTCAGACAGACAGAAGGCAGAAAGACAAAGAAAAACCTCTGCCTGGCTTCAGTCCTCTGCCATTGGAGGCTATATGTGTTTCAACAGAGACTTAACCACTAGTGGAGCACACAATATGTCCAACAATGGCTCTGACTATAGTGCTCACCACTCCACAGCACGACACTGAATCCTTTCCAAGTGCTTGAACTGTAGCAATTCCCTCCAAAGCAGAAATATCTGGGCATGAAGCTATTGTTCAAATGAATTGGAATGAGGGTTTTTGCAATTAAAATCTGATGTACAGAAACAGATTTGTGTTTGCTACTGCGGGGTAACATCAGAGAGCCAGCATGTAAAACTATTCCTGTGAATTTTAAAACAACTGTGAAATTTCATAAAGTCCTGTGATCTACACACATCCATGCCATGAACAGATGTTTGCGAGCGTGTTCTCGGCTGCAGCTTCACCTGGAGCAATGGCAGGTATTCAAAGTGAAAAACTCCTATACTCATGGAAATTAGTGCATTGACTCTTTTAAAATATGCACAAATTCTGCTATAAATAATGAGCCTATGCTGATTTCTAAGAGTTAATTAATTTCCTGTGGGCATGGCTGTGCCTCGCCTGATTAATGATGGTAATGCCATTGGCATGCTGACTTGGGTCCCCTGTCACTGGAGATAAATCAGTGGTGCACTGAGAAGCGTCATGCCCCAGCTGTGTCCAACATGTTCACTTTAAATGGCTTCCCGACCTACGACACAATTAGGGGGTGACCGCAGATGTACATGATCATAAGTCAAGTAGTTTGTTACTCAGAAGACAGAGAGGAAACTGACAAGTGTGCACAGAGGATCCCACGCCTCAGTTTGTTGAATGTTTGTCATAAAGTCAATGTCATTTATTCAATTTACTGTAAATTCTCAAATAGTGGCTGGAACCTTTACTTAACTAAGCTGCAGGAGACCACAGGCCTCTATTTGAGGCCAGCCAGAACCTCTTGGTTTTATTTAGTCATATTTCAGTATGAAGTTTTGTTTGGATGCTTCAAATGACTACATTAAGCTATTAACCCTTTTACCCTGAACATTTAGCTGCTGACAGAAAGTGACATGTGTCAATCAAATCACTGTAATTCCTCGATCATTTGTGTTAGCGATGTGATTCCAGCTGATTCTGAAAGCTGACAAGCGGAGTTTACGTACCTGACCGTAACTTAGGTAATATGTACAAAATGCTGCACGTCACGGCATGACTTCATTCCCCTGCATTACTGCCGTAATCTATGTAATATATAAGAAATGCTCCACTTGTCGGCTTTCAGAATCAGCTGGAATCACATCGGTAGCGCAAATAGCCGAGGAATTATGGTAAGTTGGTTTATGCTAGTCACTCTGTATCACTGGCGATATGCTCAGTGTCAGAGGGTTAATACCTACACAATATTTCCTTTAACTATTTCAAAATAAAAGCCAAGTACTCGTGTTTAAGTAGACAAAAATTTCCTAATTGGGCTTTTATTGTGAAATATTTGCAGGTACCACAGCCATTATTTGCAACTCAGCTTTCAAGTGAATACCATGTTTTTTTTGAGGGAAATTCTGTATATATTAAAAGACTTGACATACTGTTGTCGAACTTTCATTGCTGTAGATTATTTCCGGTTTTATAATGAAAGATAGAACAATTAAGGTCAGCTAGCTGCAAGGATTACTGTGATCAGAAAGAGAAACAAAGCTAATGTCTGCTAGATTTAACCATATTAAGTCCTTGCAGGTTGTGGATATCAGTGTTCTACTCTCTGAGACATGTAACCACCAAGCAAAGAACTTGCTACAGGAAAAACTGGGACTCGACCATTCCCATATTAGGTCATGTCCGTTGGGTTTTTTATGAAGCCTTGGGGAGAAGGTAGTGCACTGTTTTACACAAATGAACTGAATCAGGCATTACCATCCATGTAGTGATATTACATTTCTGTGGTAGCATAACTTATGTCTAACTTCTGTCTGTTTCTATTTTGGACAAGTGGTGGTTTCATGGAGTGAAGCAAATAAAGATGTAGAGGTCCAGGTACAACTGAGCTGTTGTCTTTTTTTAAGACTGCCAAAAGCACTTCCTTTAGTGCACTGAGGTTGTTTCCTTGACCACATGGTGCCTTGGTGACTCACTCTGCAGAATAGTAGGAGGAGAGGCATGGTTGAGGGTGTGTTGATGTCAGTCCAGCAATCTTGGTGCCAAGAATGAGTGTGTTCCATGTGTCACTTTATTTGGTGAAGGCACACTGGTGTAAACCATCACTAATATCACGCAACCCTATATGTTGTGATGTTGTGTCTTGTGATGGTGAGAGAGGGGGATTGGAACTGTATAAGTGTTTGTTTATGTTGTTGTTACTTGTTTATGTAAGTTTTATTGTGTGAAGGTTTGAAATAAATGTAGTATTATTATTATTATTATTATTATTATTTATTCATCTTTTGTTTGTTTTCGCACTTTTAATGTACATAAAAAAAACAATAAAACTTGCCAGAAAAACTATTTGCAACATAAGTGTTTGTTAAATTTTGCTTTTGAAGAACCAGACTGTTGCAAAGTGTGTCGTAGATGCCACACATCTTGGATATGTTCACAAAATTAAAAAGAAATAAATAGTAGAAAATTTGGTTTGATCAAAGTAACACAGACCTCTGCATGTTAAATTGCAATACAGGTTCATGAGTCATTGGAATCACAATGATGATCTGACAGAGAGATTAGTTTACATTAAAAACAGTATATTTATAACAGGATTATTACAGCATTACATTCATGTCACAATGAGAAGAGTACGCTGAAATACACACTCCATCCAAATCTTAATTGAATAACACTTAATTTGAATAATTTCATACATAAAGATGAATTAATTAGATTAATTAAGATAAATTAATTACAGTTCCATTGTGCATATGGAATGAATGATTATGTTTAGCTGCTGATGCTAATGAATCATTGCAATCACAGATAAGAGGCGTTTCTCCAACATGCAGGAAACATGATGGCCATGGGATCATAAACATGTCCAGTGATTTCAAATGTGAGTTCCACTTAGTAGAGACACCATCTGCTTATGGGAATATAAAGGAGCTGCTGTACTCCAGTTTCAAAATGATACATCCTGGACAATGACGAATTTCTACAGAGCACAAAAATCCACAGCCCTCACAAACTGTCAGTGGTGCGTGACCGTAACAGTCCTGTATTTAAAAGAGGATGAAAGCAGTGATTGTGGTTGTCATAACCTCTAACATGCTCACTTGTAATGTACAGAGTGCAGCATCCTCCAAGGGGCCGAAAGCACCTCGGTACCAAAAAGTAAAGAGTATGCGCCACTTGCACCGCACAGGGTACAGTTTGCTGAGATCTGTACTACACTCACCGGTTCACAAAAACAGACACCTGAGGACAGTCTTATCAAAAAGTTAGGCTGAACTGATTAGTCTAAACTGACCATAGGTGTGAGGGTGAGCACGGATGGTTGTTTGTGTCTGTGTGTTATCCCTGTGATAGACTGGCAACCTGTCCAAGGCCTCTCGCCCGTTGTCAGCGTGAATTGTCTCCATCAACCCCCTGCAACCCAACTGGATAAGCAGGTATAGAAGATGAATGAATAAATGAATATTCCTTGGGTGATATCCTACCCCCCACCATTGAGACCTGATCAGTACTTTTTCTATCCCGCTTTTCCTTCACAGGTGATGAATATAAAAATGGGTGTTTCAGAATCCTCCAACATCAAGATACTGTCTGTAACAACTGTGCTGGGTGTCAATCCCACACAGGAAGTCACATTGTAATTAAAATTAAATTTGAGAATTGAGGACATTTCACACAAGCTTCAAGAGCATTTGACTTTCAAAAGCTACAAATCACTGCTTAATCCAACTGGATGAATGTAAAGATTTTGTAGCCAGATATTTTTATTTTAATCATTTAATTAATTAGAAAAAAGGTTGTGCACATAAAAAAATGAATGCGCATTAAATTGCATGGGCATCGTAAACAGTGAAGCAGTGTAAATGACAAAAAAACAGCATTTGTTAAAAAATAGCTGGCAAAGATATTGTGAAATCTTCATACACTGAGAGACACTTAAATATGTATCTTACAAACTTTATGAAGAATTCATAGAAATTCTCAGGTTTATTCCATGGCCACTTTTTCAATGGGTGAATAACACTTGATGCTCCATACAGATGCCCAATGCCGGTCACAATGCAGAAGGTTTACTAATGTGTATGAGTGGAGGACAAACAAAACTCTGCTGCACCTTTTCAGCACATTCTCTCAGTATATTCACTGCTTAACAAGTTGAATTGGAGTTTGCAAGGGCAGCTCAGTGTTTTGTACACATTTGCCAAATGTTATGGACTTTAAAATTCAATGAGGCTCTACTTTTGCATCAGCACGGCTTGCAAATGTGTCCCAGTGTTAGAGGAAAATGAAACCACGGGAAATGACTGTCACCTCCCCAGATGCAGGTACCATGACAACATCGATTTCAGTTTTCACAAAGCAGCGAGTATGACACTTCCAAATACCAAAAAAAAAATAAAGATTAAAAATCCTTCTCAGTCAAATTAATGACAGACAAAAAAACAATGCCCATTGTCATAAATCAATAGAAAATGAAGCAAACACTGCGATGTCACAGTGGCACTGGTTATAATAATACAAAAAAAATCATTTTCCTTTAAAACTTCAAATTTTAATTTCGATACGTGATATACAATGAAAAATCCAAAAACCTCGAAACATGACTTAACTGCACTAATTAGGAGTAAAACATTGAAACTGGCTGTAAATGAAATGCTGCTAATATCCCATAACTCCTCCCGAATAGATTAATCCATAACAAATAATCCGAAAAGAAACAGTTTCCAACCATCCCTAATGTCCTCAACACACTGTCCACCTCCTTGTGAAATGAATAAAAAAAAAATCTCTAAAGACCTTAATCCTTTCTAATTCCTCTCTTTTGTTGTTTTTTTTCTCTTATTTCTAGATAAATAAATAAGTGGAGAATGGGAGTCAACTTGGCATGGTATACTTTATTAGTGTAAGAGGCTTATCGTCAGCATATGAACCCAGTTCCAATATCACTCAGTACTGTATAAGCTTCCAGCTCTGGATACTGACAACGCTGACAATGAAAATGAAAAGTAAAAGAAGATTAGGAAAAGCTGCAGAGGACCACTGAGACTTCAGCGGCATGGTTGATAGAAAGAGACAGAAACATCATAAAAAGTTCATGCAACAAGTACAGCGGAAGAAGGTCCAACTGACAGGCTCTCCTGTGATGAATGTTCACACTGACATCTGTTCTTTGGGGGAAACTGTAAAAATATCCGTCACATATTCTTTGCCGGCGATGGATCTTGGATTATTCTTGTTCCATACCAACTGCCCCCCGCTTTCATTACAGTTTATAAATAATAATTAGCATCAAACCGCTAACATACATCTATTCATCGACACCTCTTTTGATGCCAGAGGGAAGCTAATGATTCAGATTTTTATGGTCGTTCCATGTCAACTACTTTCATTTGTAATGCTGGGTGTCAGTGTGTGAGACTGCGAGGAAGACTAATAACACCCCAGCTGTAAACCAGTGCTGAGCAGAATTGATTTACTTTGATTGTAAGAAATGTAAACAAATTTTTGTTTGGCTTAGAAAACAGTTCAGTGGTGAAAAAATGTTCTGAAAATGTAACTTGGCAAGCATGTATAATTTGAAATGTGGGCGGGAGCCAGAGGAAATGCAGTAATATTAACCAAACTGTGTACATTGGTCACTTTAAGACATATTTGTTAGCTTGCAGATGGGAAATGACTCATTCACTAAGTCAAAAAATCAACAACAGTGCCCATGTACATTGTGATGGAAAAATATATCAGCTAAGGCAACATCATGGCAATATTATTTATTTTCACTGTATGATATCTGGGGAAAACAATGTAAATGGTACAGATGGTAAGATGTTAGTTGGCTGTAGTTAAGCTAATATCAGGGCATAATTAATTCACAACCACCACAAAAAAAGACCATTACTGTTTTTCTGCTGCATTGGCTCCATACATTACCGCCTGCTTTTTATGTGGCCTGAATAAAAGGAGCGTACTTGTAGGGTAAGAGTTTGAGACAGGTTATGTTTCTACCCATGCACTCCACCAGGACCTTCACATGGACTGGCACATGAGATGGAAAATTTTGACAGCTTGCTCCATTTCCCAGAAAGGAGAAAAGTGCATGTCTTTATGATAATTAAGCACTTAAAAAGCCTTGCTGACGCAGACAGACAGCCTGCCTGGAGACTGCGTTGGACCGACATTTCATATTAAATGTGCTGACTTACAAAGACACTTTCACCTGAAAAACCGAGAGCACACAGTGGTCTCAGAGTGAAGACGTATGAATGCAATTCAACACCGAACGGAGGTTAATGAATGAGGTTCTAAAGTGGGTAGCTTACAAAAGCTTTCAGATGCTCTCCAAAGGTTTTCAGAAGCTTATGTGCATGTGAATGTTCTTCTTTGATTGTAAGATGTACGTACAAAGCAATGGTAGAGTGCCATTATGTACAATAGAAATCCCATATACATTAGGGGGGAGGATAAATAAAGAGTCACTTTTTAAAAAAACTCCCTCACTTGTCCTTCACTTACTTCAAAAAGTATTTCTCAAGAGGACAGAAACTGAAACAACTTTATTACAAGAATTGTGCACTGTAAAATTCAAGATGTCAGTTAAAATCAGATGTTGGGACCATGAAATGGTCCAGAAAAAGGAATGTAAGGAATATGGATGGGAATTGATTAGATTTCATTAATATCAATGCCATTGATAATTTTGCTTATCGATTTGATTCTTTATCGATTCTCTTATTGATACCTAATGTGTCTGTGTGCGACAGGGAGAGTGGAGGAGCTGGTCAGAGATGTATTTTTAAATCTAGTTGCAAAGTAACGCAGAAATAATCATTTACCACCAAAGCTAACCAGTGAGCTACTTAAGCTAGTGCCTTTCCTTAACGGGACAAAACGACGTAGTTTAGTTTTCATCACAACTCACAAAAGCCACAGCCAACAGGCTTCGTTAGCATGGCTAGCCAAGCACAGGGAAATAACGCAGTGGGAGCTAGCCGCTACACAGCTTTAAAATCCAGACTTTTGGAAGTTTTGAACTGCAGGCCCGTGTAAAATGATGTGATAAGAACTAGATATTCACTAAATGTAGGTTTTCCACTTTTGACACGTTGATTTTGGCTCATGATCCGGTGCTAGCAATCTCCGCTAATCTTCTGCCGTCTAAAGCACTTGTCAGACTGTAAAGCTAGCTTGCACTGTTGGCGAAATTTTTTATTTATGTAATGTTTCGGTTGGTTAAGCTGTCATGCTACAACAATAAGTGTCCACACACGCTGGATACTGACATTGACACAGTGGAAGTGATTTATCTCATGTATTGTAATGTCATGTGTTGAAAATTGACCAGCAACTGCAACGGCGTTGGCAGATTGTTTATGTGCTTTGACCTATGACGCAAGTGTTACTAGCTCCTCTGACATGCGCAGTGATAAACTCTGAACTGGCTTAGAGCGCCGCGCTATGGAGGTAAAAAACAAGTCAACGGACTGAATGATTTCTATGGGCTGAATGAGCGGGAGCATCGATAAGAGGAACCGTTAATGAAGCAGACGTACGGATCCGATGAATAACTCAGTCATATGACATTCTCGATTCCCAACACTGGTAAGGAAACAAAAAATCTACAAGAAAAAGGAGCGGCTGTGCAACAAGAGTAAGTCACTGAGCCACAACAGGAATTCTTATAAATGTGTCAATTCTTTGTCTGGCCTCCGATGTCTTTTTCATCCATCTTTGGCCTCCTATTCTGCACTGGTATCAATTATTTTCTATGGGCAACAGCCTCCTGGAGAGGTCTCTCTCTCATTATAGCAGACAGCAGACCCCACCAGCCAAGGCAGCTTAAGTGGTCTGGCACAGAAGAGCAAAGAGACATTGTATGCAGTCCCTTTGGAAAGGAAAAAGGTATGTACTGCAGATTAGACAGGCCTAGTGCTAGGCTATGAAAACAATGTCATTGAGCATTATATACTGCATTTGTCACATACCCATGAGTACTCACTTCCTCAATATCCATGTGTCTTTCTAAAGCCCAGTTCAGGGTGGATTTTTTTTATTTTTTTCAAGGGTCTTGTATTGTTTGTATGAGACGAAAAAAAGATGGTTTCCAATGAGTTTTTCTTGTTGTAACATAATCACCAAAACATGTTTTAAAATGAGTGTACTTAAGCTTTTAGCCGTAGCAGAGCAACACCGCGGGATATCAGATTCCAGTGTGCTTTTATGTACAAGTAAATCCAAACATAGCCGAAAGATGTGAAATAGGCGGTAATAACCCTTCACATTCCCTGATTTAACGCAGTCTAATTCATATAGTGATCCCATTAAAAAAAAAAAAATTAAAATAAGTTACCCTGGTGTGTTCTCCTACTGACTTCCTCTTTGCACAAAATCACATTTGATAGCTTAATATCCTGTGTGAAATGTTTTACGTTACAACTTCCACTGAGGGTGTCCGAATTAGTTTTCCACAGGATGGTATTTAAGTGATCTTTCTACGTTTCAATATCAGTTATTCGTACACCTACACAAACATATCCGATGCACCGCATGCATCAGTCACACAACAATGCATTCATAGCAGATCACTGGCACCACTCATCTAACCCCACGACCGCATGCTAGCCCCTGTCAGCCTGCGTTAGTTCTCTGAATTCGACCCCATGCGTCCTTTCCTGGACACCAGCAGCACCTCCCGCAGAGCAGCGCACACAGTCTGAGATGTAATCTTCTCTGCTTTTCCTTCCATAGCCGTCCCCCCATTGCGCGGCAGCCTTGTGTTTTTGAAGCTAAGGTAAACCTGCCTCCATGTGGTTTCTCCACCGCTGATTGTGATCAGAGGTCTGTAAGTGGATTTCTATCTCACCTGGATTCACTTGACTGGTACATTGATTCCTATCTGAGCCAAAGCAGGTTGAGATGTGGAGATGTAGACGTACGTGATGGCCGGGCGGATGAAAGGCTGCACGTGGGGAGTGTGTTTCTACGTGTTCGCATTCATGTGCGCTCCATGATGAAGAATGGTTCAGTGTGATGAAATGGTGGGTGGTCTATTTGATTCATTTCTTCTCTGGCGAATAGTCACAGACTTTTTACTTTGCAAAATGACATTGTGACATGTGTATTATGTGTTTTGTATGCAGTCCTTTGCGAGCTTTTTAGTACTCAAAATCACACTTCTGGGCAGCAGTTCTGATAACATCAAGACGCTTTGTCCACTACCTGCAACTTTGACTCACACGAAGGTAAAATAATTGTCATTTCTTAACCCTTTAATTCTGAGCGTAGCGCCGGTGCTACATCTGCACATGGATTACCGTAATTACGTCGTAGTTTGTGCAATCAGAGAAATTCCAATGCTTCCTGAGAGCTGCGATGTTGCACTTTACAATGAATATGGTGTCATTACGGTCATTTCACTAGCGCCTAATAACAGTGGCACAGAAGCAAGAATAGCAGAAAAACACAAAAGCGGATTTAGATTTTAGAGTTTTAGTGAACAAAAACACTGCAACTGCACATGAATGTTAGATTTTGCATGTTAAATTTGAATTTGAAATCAAACTAAGCATAAAAAAGTCCAGGTGGAAATTTGGATGCTCAGGTGTTAAAGGGTTAAGGGACATACTGGCCTCTTTAGAAAGTTACTTCCTCAGAAAGACTCTTTCTGCACCCTAATACATCTCAGCCACTGAGAAACAACTCGTGCTTGCCAACCTTAAGCTGCACAACTCCAAATGGATTTGTATGGAGAAGCAGGTCATTACGCTGGCACAGGGTTGTTTTTGGAGCCTTCTGCTGTGCCATTACAAACTGTGAGAACAGCCTCAGCCTCCAACATGTGCAGGCGGTCTGTCATGTTGACATGCAGACAAAACATGGGAATTCACTTTGCTTGTGGCACCAAACTAAACATCCACATGCAATAATGATGCACAATGCAGTTTAGAGATTTCATTTCCAAAAACACTGTGCGAGACGGTGTGAGCTCCAGAACTGCTGCTCAACACAAATCCTGAGTTAACGGTTTTAATGCCAGAGCCCTGCTGAGTATTGGGATTTTTGTAGTCAACCCTGTTGGCACTGTTGGCGGGCAAGGCTCCTAACCACAGGATCAATTTATGTAAATGTCTCCTTCTTGGATAAAAACAAGAATGCTGAGGCTGCAACATGTAGACGCTGTTACTAATTAGAGCTGCCTTCAGTGTAACTGCCTTATTATGGTGGTGATTTAAGGAGCAGAGAAGCCCACTGTGGCAGAGAGAGGAGGAGAAAATATACCACAGCCTCTTCCTTTACTCTGCTGAAAATTAACAGCTATTGTACCAGTGTGTTGGATCTCACAGTAAGTGAGTAATGCAGTGAAGAAATAACCAACAGTGTCTTATGCCATGATCCTGATTCATGGTCTTCATGACCAATTGTTGTCAAAACAAAAGAAATATTTGGATTGTTTGCAACTCTTGTAAATTTACATGTCTCTCCAAACCCAAAATAACTCATGTGATGCCACTTGAGTATCTTTTCCCCTGATGTGGGGTCAATAAAGTTCAGTCTTATCTTATCTCATCTGATCTCATCATATCTGATCTGATCTGATCTGATCTCATCCCATCTCATCTCATCTTATCTCATCATATCCCATTTCATCTCATCTCATCATATCCCATTTCATCTCATCTCATTTCATCATATCATATCATATCATATCATATCATATCATATCATATCATATCATATCT
>OOFC01048104.1:4546-36960 GCA_900323345.1 Pseudochromis fuscus
TGTGACTAATGGGGTCATTATTGATGCTGAGTCAGGATTACCGCTGATTGCAATGGTTGGATACCAACCTAACGAGTATACACACACACACATGCATGCACACATTTACACTCACTCTCTCCCTCTGTTTTTCACTCACTCACACACACACTCGCACACACGCACACACACACACAGACACACTATGCACACTGAGCTTGGTATGACCAGACAGGTGGAAAGAGTTGTATTAACTGATCAGTCACTTTTTTATTTTGACTGTACCACAGATACACAATTAAAATATGTCAGACATCCTTTTATATACAGTATTTCCACTTCACAGAAAGAACACAGACCAAAGAAGAAAATGTTACTTTATTAAATGCACCCAGGTAAATATCCTACAAAGTGAACCTTGGACAGCTATTGGCTAAAAAATTCTGAATCAAAATTTTCATCTGAGAAATACACAAGATGCAAAAGATATCAAAAATATATGCACTATGAAGAAGTGAATAAAACAGGGTTTTTCCAGTTTGTAGGTCATGCACACAGCCTCTTTCATTGAAAGCAGTGTCATATAAATACATAAAAAATCTATAATATACATTGAATGTTTAAAAAAATTACAGATTAAATGTGATTTTCAAAGCAGTGAGCTGTTTTCATCAGACACCTCATACAAAACTTTTAATGGGGAGCAAATTTAACTATAATATTGTGTCTTTTAGTTTTGGAAGTGAAATGACCTGTGTGATATCATCCCATGGTACAAACTGGACAGATGTACCAGGCTGATGAGTCTGTCTAACAAAGGATGCTAAGAATTACACATCAACATACTTCAGCCTCTCCAGCTTCAGAGTTGGACATGCAGTGTGGTCGCTACAACAGTGGTGATTTCAATGATCTTTTCTAGCCACCATCAATGGATCAGACATGAATTTTATCTAGTATGTTGATGTGTGTATGCAAAAGAAGGGAATTAGTTTCTCATCATTACCTACTGGTATTTCTGATGGTAGCACTGATAGACCATCTTTGAAATTAGCAGGAAACCCCTACACCATAACATAGTTGTTGTTGTTGTTTGTGTGCTGTGAGCTGTGTGTCTGTATACAACATGTTTTTGTGTTTGTGCCTCCATGTCCTCTCCAACACATCCTAAATGTCAGCTCAGTGATCACCCAGCTTCAGCATCATGAATAAACAAGCACATTCCCATCAAGATAATGCCCAACATTTAACACTGCAATTAGACATTTGCCTTCATGTTTATGCGCACATGTGGTTGCATCTGGGGTGTATGTGTGTGCGCGCGTGTGTGTGTGGCCTCATTAAGTCCCTCCAAGGGGGTTACCCTCTCCAGAGTATCACAGACACGTATCTTCTTGAACCCTGAGCCGATGAATAGAGTAATTCTTGGTTCATTAAGCTGTCTGAGTAAATGTAATTGCCATGAAGAAAAATGGGAAAGAGTGGAGCAGCATGTGCGTAATCATAGATTGTTGGGTGTAACATTGCTTTATGAGTTATTTCAGATGGGTATCGTCTTTACGTGTGTGTGTGTGTGTGTTGCTTTGCCTCCCACTGTTTGAGTGTGCTTCCAGGAGTGATACTCTTTAGAACATGAACTACACACTCACAATGTTTATTCTCAATAACAACAGCCCCAGGTTTTAATCAAAGCATGAGTGGTGTGTCATGTGTGTGTCGGTGTAAAGTGTGTGTGTGTGCCTTTCCAGCTCTGTGTGAGGTGACAATGTTCATTGTTCCTGAAAGCCACTGTAGTTTCTAAATCAAGTCTTTTATGAAGTTCTGCTGCTCTGGGCAGACCATTAACATTTTATGTCACCCTGGCTCACTCTCTGTCATCCTCCTATGGGCATCAAGCATCAATTCCTTCTTTGAATAATCCCTACAGTCCGCAAGACCACAGTGGCCAAATGTTATTATTATTATTGGGATATATATATTTTTTTTAAATCAAAAAGTTGCTAATCACCTGCCAGCCTTGACCCCAGGCTTAACCTTTCTCACTTAAACTTTGCATCCTACTTGAAATGTTCATTTTTGACAAACTGATTTTCATAATGCCTATGGTGGAACAGATTTTTTTTTTTTTTATAATCAGCGCAGAGCCGTAGGGGGAAATCTTTTCTCTTAAGTTTCATCACTTTGCCAGACTTTATAGTCTCTTTCTCTCCCTATGTCCTCACTTTCTTAACATTCACCACTCACTTGTCAGTTCTGAAGCGCAGCTTGCCTTAAGTATCGGGATTCAGCGTGTAAGCTCATCTCATTATCCCCGTTTGTGCGTGGACGCGTGTGTGCGCGCTTGTGCGTGCGTGTGTGCACTTCATGTATGAGTGTATAACTAACTGTGAGAGTGCGAGTGAGTGATGGGTGTGTAAGCCTCCCTCTCTTGCGCTCTGTTTGAAATAAAGCGACAGATAATCGCAGGGCTCTGGTGAAGCGAGCTCATCTGAGCGCCAATCGATACGAGTGCCATAGCTTCAAAGCAACCCTTCAAAGAGGAGAGAAATAGCCATATGCTCTTCGTGCTCTGTGTGTGTGTCTATGTGTGTGTGTGTGTGTGTGTGTGAGTGTGTGTGTGCGCCAGAGAGCTGGAGCAAACGTGAGGATAGAGAGAGAGCGGGATCGGGAGCGGGAGAACAAAAGGAGGAGAGAGACGGAGTCAGGGAGTCTCTGCGTGCAGATGAAACTGTTTTCATTTGGTAGCAAACATTATCATATCACAGTTGACATGCAAAGTGCTTGTGATGCAACTGATGTCGCTATTTAAATTGGACAAAATCATTGTTTTGTTAGCGAGTAATCTCCTGATATTATGGCTCTGTCATCTTTTATTCAGCAAACCGGCAGCAGCTGTGGCCTTTGTTGAGGAAATGGGCTAGGAGGAGAGACGCACACACACACACACACACACACACACACACACACTGTCACTCACACACACTGAGCCTGAGTTTTAGGACTGGGAGATAGTGTGTGTGGTGCGAGCGAAGCGGTGAATAGACTGTACGGTGTGTCGAGAGACAGTGGGGACTGAATACATACAGGAAGGTAAGAGTGTGAGGACAAGAGAATGACAGAGTGAGAAAGGGAGATGGAGGTGTACAGAGATGTGTTTGTATGTGAGACTAAACAGGGTAGAGAGGGAGAGAGATCCCCGAATCCTGCTGTGTTTAGCAGTGCCATCTCACCTTCCTCAAAGTGAAAATGAGAATGTATTTTTGACTCGTTGGTGCAAGAAAAAAAAAAACTTGTCTGGAAGTTTGTGCATGAAACTGTGTGTTTTTTATGTGTGCGCAAACATGAAAATCTATGAAGTATGTGTGTGTGTGCATGTTATTGAAAAAAGTGTGTGTATTTGTGTATATGTGTGCATGTGTGTGTGTGTGTCAGCATGTCTAATTAGCTTAGACAAGCAGGTGTAAAACAGTAATTAATGGCACAACTGACTGACTTCATTATCTCCACATGAGCTTTTCATGCTGGCTGAACAACACAGACACACACACACACAGAAACACGCTTTTTGAAACATTACAACATACTTCCCGATTGGCGTGAGTGTGAGAGAGAGAGTGTGTGTTTTACTACAGAATAGTACAGCAGTGTCAAGTGGAGTAAGTGGACACAATCACTGCGCACGTTGTCGTTCAGCCACTCAAACACTCATTTAGTTTGCAAATGGACTCATTACTAATGAATCACAAGCTGCTTTAGAGCAGGCTGAGCACACAGTAATGGTTTGGCCATCCTCCAAAATTCGTCACACACACACACACACACACACACACACACACACACTTTTGCATTGACAGAGATGGAGAGTGAGTGTCCAAAAGCCCCAATTACCTTCACATCCAATGTAAGAGAACAAGCTAGAAAGCTAATTACAAGTGCCCCACATGTAGATGGGAAACATCCAAGCACACACACACACACACTGGCAGATGATATGTGACCAGAAATAGCATTTTTCGTGTTTTTCTCTGTGATTGTTAGTGTTCACAGTGAACTTGTTATGGGAAATATGGCTGTGTCATTGTATTATTACCATAAGTCATGATTACAAACCCCGAGCCCAACAAGCTTTATTGAATCATCAATAAGACTGTATAATTTAGTGATTCCAGTTTTAGCCAGATTGATTTACGCTTCAGTACTCTGCCAGGCTTGAATGAGATCAAATGAAATTAGATGCCTCCAAATGCACCATGTTGTCATTCAGTAAGTGGAATAAATATGTTTTTTATTTATCATTCAGGACCTATCAATCTTGTCTCATGGTGGTTTGCCAAAACATAAATATTGCTGATGCTCACTCTCTCTTTGTGTTTCTCTCTCTCTCTGATAAGTGAGTGCGATGGCAGTGATTGGACGGAGTAATTGGACCTAATGAATATGTCAACAGCCTGTTTCTTTCTCTTTCCATTAAACACAACTGGATTAGATTTACTGTGCTTACTCTAACAACTTAAAGACTCCATCAGTGAGCCACTTTCCACACACACAGATACACACACAGATACAGATTGCACACACACACACACACACACACACACACACACACACCCACTGCACACACACGCACACAGATTGGCTTAGCTCAGTAGATCAATGGCCTCTTGGTCAATGTCTCCTTTGGGAGGGTTATCTATCTGCTCCTCACTAATGAAACACTCTGATCCCTCTCTCTCTGTGTGTGTGTGTGTGTGTGAGTGTGTGTGTGAGTGTGTGTGAATGTCTCTGACGGGTGTCAGATTGATTTTAAAGTGTATGGATATGGTGTGATGTTATTCGTTCTTAGGTTAATTACAGACTGTGCCATTTGATGCCAGACACACATATACATACAACCGATGACTGTGTATAACTGTATAATTTGTTTTGCGTCGGCTCTTATGAAAATTGTAAAAAGATAATTACTTTGGCACCACTGCCAAAATGTGAAATTGTGTGTGAGTGTGTAGTGCACACACACATTTATTTATTTATTTATTTTTTCATCAGTCTACATTAGGGTTTGAATTTTGGTTCAGGTCTTGACTCACACAACCTTACAAAGACTTTACCAGGCTTTGTCCACAAGAGTTTAGTGGAAACTTTGGTTGCAAAAAACCAAATACTCAAGGTCAGAAATCCAATCCTCTAATTGCGCATTTACACTGGTACCTACTTGCTTCGCTTCCCTTTGGTTTTGGTGCATTTACACTGGCAAAAAAGTACCTGGAACTTGGTACCTGGTACAACTTTTCGTACCTCCTCTCCTGTGGTTCCCAAAAAAGTACCCGGTCAGGTCGGAGCAGGTACTAAAATCTTAATCGTCACTGTGTCGTTGTGTCATCGCTGGACGGCATGTAATTTTTAAATCTTCGGTAAACCGTGCAGATGTGTTTGAAATAACAACAAGAAGAGAAATGGCATCTGTTAGAAAATCTGCCACATGGACTCAGGACGAGGTGCAAACCTTTCTGTCATTAGTCGCCGATGAGAAAATTCAGCGAGATCTAGAAAAAGATGACATCACAAACGACGGCCAGCAACACAGAGGAGGGACTATCCTCAGCAATGTAAATGCAACCGAAGGGGCTGATCCTGAGCGATCCGAGGCGAAGCAAAGTGAGTAGGTACCAGTGTAAATGCGCCATAATACTCTTGCTTGGGATCCCGTCCGAGTTTATACTCTGGCACTGCGGTCACCTCATTGAACTGTACTGTACTATACTAATGAACTTACTTACTTATTCTCTTTATATTAAAAGAATAAGATTGGTACCTGGATTGTATTTTGGTATTTTGACCTTTTCAGAAACCGAGTGGAGCACTAGAGCTAATTTGCTTTGCAAGAACACATTGTTTTCCAAGTGAGGTCAACCTTTACAATGTCTGACAGCATTTCGTGGTAGCATCTGCTTGGTTCACTTTTTTTAATTAGGAAGCAGTCAGTTTCTTCCTCTATTTTAATTCTCAGCACATTTCCGTGTTTTTTTGTTGTTGTTGTTTTTGCTTTTTTTTTGTTTGTTTGTTTTTGCATGTCAGTGTGTGTTATTAGTGTGTAAGCGCGTGCTATCGCTTTCCAAGGCTACATGTATTGTAGCCAGGAGAATATGGCAGTGTGAAGTACAGAAAGTCAGTGGCTGGCAGGGGATGACAGAGAAGAACGACACCCAACAAACCAGGCTCCCTACTTCCTGCTTCACTCTCAGATTTGATAAAGTTTGGAGCTGCAGGGGGAAGTGAGAAGAGAAATAAATATTGTACAGGCTCCAGGAAATCTATGAGGGCTACGTCTACAGTATGTTGGTTGTTTATTTATTTACTTCAAGTTTTCTCATAAACAGAGGCCTCAAAAGTGAAATCAAGAGCAGTCGCTTTAATTATTTTATTTATTTATTTATTCTAATGATGCAACTGTCAAATGGTATTCAGAGCGGCAGAAACTGTTTCACTTTGCTTCCTCATGTAGATCCTTTGTCAAAGCTGTCAAAACACACCTGCTCTGGGCTCACAATGATTTACTGTATGAACAAATCAGTGAGGCTGCAGATCGGCTGGGTTTGAGTTATTAATTTCTAAAATAGTCTCTAAAGTGAGATCAAGTCATTTGTATGAACTGCTCAAGACTGTGTTTGTGTGATGACTGAATCTTTCCATCAACAAAGGCCAGAATTTGAACCTGATTAATCGTGGAGTGCACCTTTAGGCGTCCTAAAGAAGAATGAAGCCTGTAAATAATTATTTGGTTAAGGGAGAAGACGGGAACAATATTACAGACAAATGCACAATAGGAGCAGCTTTTTCTGAAACTGCTTTCTTGTTAGCTCGCACGTTTTCTTGTGAAGTGTCTTGGAAAGTTGTTGTTGTTGTGTACCCTATGGTAATCTAATTTCAATCTCTCTCTCATATCATCTTGTCCCTCTCCCCTCTGTCTCTCCCCCTGTTTCGCTCCTTCTCTTTGCAGTTTGACGTGCTGAAGTGCTTCTTAAGGTAAGAGAGAGTCTCATTTTGTGTTTTCCCTTCTCTTGTACTTTCTTCCTCTGATTTTCAACCCATAAAACACAGCATGCCATCAGCACTTGGCACAGCGCGTGCTTCACGGAACAATCTGCGTCCTCAAAATTTATTTGGCTCAGGATCCTGCTCGTTGAAACACAATAACATTGTGTTAAGATAACAAAGAGACACTCTGGGTAGCACTCCCACTGCACTCTCCCGGTAAAGCCATGATCAGAAATGCACAGAACCGAGTCCGCGGCAAGTGCAGCACTTTCTATTGAGATTCTCCGGCGTGTGTGATACACTCGCTTCCTCCTGTTAATAAATATCAGTCAATAAAATAATTCTAAATCAGGATGATGTATTGTAAGAACTGTGTAGTAATTCTGCACAGTACACACAAATTGTAATAATGCACAGTAAATCCTCTTCCTCAGTGTCTTACAAGTGAGTCTGCCTGTCACAAGCTGTTAGTCATAACGAGGTCTTCCACACTAAAAAAAAAAGAAAAGAAAAAATAAAAACCTTACAGTTTTTAAAAGGCAATGCCACTGCTTTTGTTATTGTTTATTTATGGACTCCATGTTTCAGCTTTAGTATATCTCAAACTTATTACTTTCAGGCTGTGATGTTCTGTAATAATATCAGCAGACTCACAATATTTTCTAAAGAAAATTAAATGCGCTTCAATGCCACACAACTGGGTCTGACCTTGTGTTTGGGTTTTCAAGTTGACTGAGTAATATCTTGACTGCAGTTTAACAGTGGGAGCACGGGGGGGCTGTGGTGTTCATGCAGCGCGTTTTTCTATTTGGTTGCTTTTGATTATAAACAGTCCTTCATTTTCAATTAGGGATTTGATTTTGTATAATTATTATACACACGTGGAACATGATAATAGACTCTGTGTACAATGGATGAAGCTGAGTTAACATCACCTGCCAGGAGTCTGAAAGTTTGGGAACAAGTTGGTTGTTTGCAGCCAGAAGTGACCGTGTGTGGATATGAAGGGAGGAGTGAGGAGGCGGGTTTGACCTTTGAACCCAAAGACACTGTCCACTGTGTGCCAATTTTGAAAATCAAGTTAAAGTCTAGTCTTATTGGAGACAAGGCCTGTCAATCAAACTAGCCATGTCCCTTAAATCTTCCTCTTTTTGGAGTCTAATGTCTCCTTAATGATGAAGTGATTTTCAGATGAACCACCAGATCACTGAGAAGAAGAGCTGACTTTAGATAATGACATGAGAAGGACTTGTGGAAGAGTATTTCATGATTGTATTGAAGTCATTTGGTGTGAGGGTTTTCTGTAACACTGTGTAAGCCACACTGACAAAACGCAGGACATGACTATCAGACAAGCTCTAATGAATTGTCTTTCCTTTGGGAGAGTTTGTTATATAGCATCATTCTAATCATTTAATTGGCTTTACTGATGATTCATTAAGGTACAGGTGCTTTCACCTAAGGTGCCTGCGTGGGTGTGTAGGCATATAACTACCTGAGCTGCTGAATGCATCAGACATATAAACATGTTTGACTTTGCTGACTCCCAGACCCACACACAGAGAGGTAATATTTTATTCTTTTACCTTAGTTTACATTTTTGAGCTGTATAAAAACAATTAACTAAACAAACAATATAATAATTGAAAAAGACAGACATAAGGACTGCGTTAACAACTCCAGCTCCTCCTTATGAAACATTAGCAACGTTTAACGAGACAGCACCTCTGCCAAGGCATAATCCATGTCTGATCTCCCCCAAACTGTCTCAGATCAGTCATCATAACCCTGCGTGTGTGAGCAGATTTTCAACAAAATCAATTGATTCAAATCAATTTTGTCAAAGTTATGTATTTTTAACATTCACACATTAAAAGAAATGAAGATTTTCTGATATCTCAGGATTTTTATTCATCCATTTGTTCCTTAGGTAATATGCTACCTATGATAAAAATTTCTAATAGTGAGAGAGATTTGTTTATTATTATTTACCAACTTCTTCTGTATTGTTGCTAAGCAACAGATAAACAAACAAACCAACACAGCAAAACCTTGAACTCCTTGGTGGACATAATGATTACTTGATAACACTCAATAAACTGTATTCATATTCAGGAGGTTTAAATACCTTCATACCCTGTTGTAAAGCTGTCTGTCAGTGGGTAGCAACAGTCAATGTATTAGTTCTGTATTTCCATATTGGCTGTTAGTGTGTAAATAAAGACTTATTTAATTGAAGTCCTGCTGTACTACAACATGATGTAATAAGTCATTATCTTTTTCCCGTATCCCTCCAGGTCAGAAATCTCCTTTTTTAGTATCGTTTTTGTTCTGGGTTATGTGATGTGGACACTTTATTTTATCTGATTTAAACCTTTAAAAACTCCACTTAACATTTCTATATGTCAGATATCACCTGTCACGCAATCACTACTTTTCAACTTGGGAAAACTTAAAGAAAAAAAAAGTTTTATTTTGTAGTGCTTATTTCTGAAATTGCTAAAAAGCATCTAATAAGATACTCACATCCAGTTCATATCATTAACATCGATGAATTATAAATATTACACATTACTTTGTTCTTGTTTATACAACATGGCAAAAAGTTAGTATTAACTGAATCAAACTGAACTAAAAGGATAAATATATTAGCATCAGGAAATACTTTTGGAAGTGCATTGAGTTCTACAGTATGTTAGTGATATTATAACACATCAGTACAGAACACTATTACTGATTTTGTTGTATAAAAATGTGTCCAGCAATGTATTGTTTATTATCGTACTTTAAAAGGATAAATGCATGTATGCATGTATTTATGTATGGATAAGTGGTTTGATATCCTGTACACACTACAATATAGTGTTTCTAATGATTTATTCATTGTTTTTATTCAGCATGTAAAACAAACAGGGGAGAGGGACTGCGCTAAAACAAAGAGTTATTGACATGGAAACTGAATCGCTGAAAGCAACTTTACAGTTCAGTAGATTTTTGGGTTTTTTAATGTCCACAAACTTCTTCGTTTTCTCCAAACAAAAAAGTTTGTCATTAAAATTACTTGAAAGATGCTCGGACTCTACATAAATATAAAATATCTGTAAAGTAAATAATATTAGTTTAAAGACATTTTTAACACTTTTCACCCTGTGCATTAGAACATGGTCACATATCAGTAATATGAAATACAACAGAGATAATTATTGCATAGTAGAATTTAGTTTAATCTTCCATACGTACCTCAGAGCTGAGGTCTAGTGTGAGGGATTAAAATCTACCAAAGACGGTTCATTATGTCCCTATCCATTGTTTTGCTTTGGTGCTGAAAATTGTATAGAAGCATGTTTGTGTGTATATTTGTGCATGTGTGTGTGTGTGTGTGTGTGTGTGTGCGCGCGCGAGAGCATGTGCCAACATCTTAGTCTCTGTCTCCTTCCTTGTGTGTGTGTCTGGTTGTGTTTGGAGTGGGCTCTGTTGGGACTTTGTGTAGAGCCTCATTAGTGGCTAAGGTTTGGCTGGCATGCTGCTACTGGAGACACTCGGGGCACAAAGTCATATGTTACTCTACTGCTGGCCCATCTGCCACATTGGCCTTCACTTGAGACTCAGTTTTGTTTTTTTTGTTTTTTTTTTTTGTTTTGTTTCTGTGCATGGGAATCTTTGTATACAGGAGTACATTCACTCAAGTACTGTACTTAAGTACATTTAAGTGGCACTCCAGTTGCATTATATTACAGTGGGAACAAATTACTTTTTCCTGGATATTATGTGGAAAATATACAACAGGATTATACAATATCATGCATTGCTATTGATCAAAGTCTGACACTGGCGCCCCTCAGACAACATTGGGACAACAATGTCCTGTCAATTCCCCCGCTGAGCCTCATAGTATCACTTCAAATCATTTTATGTTAATAGATTCTGCCACTTATTATTATTCCTTGCCTTGTCTGGTAATATATTGTAATGCAGCTATGAATTTAGTTTATGTGCACCACAACTCAAAACCTGTTCTTTTAATCCTGTATTTGTTTGCATTTGGGGACATTAGAATAATTAAAATTACACTTAATTAGCCATTAGTGGTTCTTGTTAAAGGTGTACAACAAATGCACAGATCACTATCACTGGGTTACTTGGATACTAAAAGATAACACACTATTTATTTAATTGCTTGTCCACATAGTCACATAGATTTTTGCTTGCATATGATGTTGATGCAGGCAGTCGTTTCAGCGATATTCTCATTGTGTGTAAACATTACCCTTCTGTTCAAAATAAGCTTGAATAAGCCTAAGTCTGCTTGGATTTTAAAGTTTGGTTCCACTAAATTATTTTCCCCAACAATGACATAATTCTATTTAATTCTGCTTTAAATACTGCCAAATAAGCAATATTTATAATAAGCAAACATAAGGCGTGTTCTTTTATTGTTTTCCATGAATAGCTTAGACTGTAGTCGTATTTTAAAGTGGTTAAACTCATTCCTACCTCAGCTCCTCAACCACGGGAGGAAATTTGAAATGGAAAAAAATAGATCAACTGGTCTTTATGTGAAAAACCTGTGAGATATGAAGATTTGTGTGTACAGATGGAGAAGCAGCAGCAGTGTGTTTTTCTCTCTGATCGGAAATAAAAGAAATGAAACTGTGACTGCAGAGTTTATGATTTAAAACAGCCTTAAACAGCATCAATAAAACATAGTTGTTACACAATGTGAGTCCCAGTACGACAAAGCTTGTCTAGTATTTTATAGGCAGCTATGTTTTTTTTTTTTTTTTTTAACTTGGTGATATTCTGATTGATATATTTTTATTATTTATTTACTATTTTATTGATACTTTCAAAACCAGTAGTCCAGACTTTAACAATGTTCCTGCTCTCTAAAGTTTGAAGCTCATGTGTCACACCTGATGCAAAGTCTCTAATCTCTTGTATCTTTCACACTTTATTTTTACTTTTCATGCTGTTTGCATCTCCACTTTTTGATCTGAGTGTCTCCCTCTGGTCTGTCTTCTCTCTCCTCATCCATTCATTCACTTAAAACATAAAAAACCTAAAAATACCTCTGATTCCACCAGTAAACACACATGTTAATAGTGGACGGTGGGATTAACTTGTAGATACAGTAAGTTGTAGAGTGTGAAGCTAAGAAGCACCAAGTAAAACTCAACTTGTCGGCCCACTTATAGGATCATAAGTACCTTCACTGTGGCCTTTAATTTGACAGCTTGTTATTCTCAATCAAACTGTCACATGTCTTTCCACTGAGCTCAGATTCACTGCTCCATAAAACCATCTCTACCCGACTCCGCCCGTCGCCTTCAGCGGTGGCGTGTTTGTTTTAAGTCCCGCGTGAAACTAGCTGGTAGTAGATTGACAGTTGCTCCAGGTTCATGTGGTGTAGGTGGTGTATTGATTATATTTCTATGGACAGTAAATTACATACTGGTATCTGCAGAAAGCGTGAGTCACACTGAATCTTGCATCATATGTGTTCGGATTTATCTGAGGTATGTCCAAATGATGTCTGACGTAAATGACAGTAATTGTGCCCTGGCAGTTTTTAAAATATCAGGGGATGTGTATCAGTGTCACTCCAACAACTCTCCCACTCCCACAGTTTAAAACCCTCTGTTAGAGATTACACCATAAAGCAGTTACAGTGATTATAAAACATAATGGTATAGGTAATGATATGACACTGACAGCATGGTAATTACTTGTACTTGTAGAAAACCCAGCACAGATATCCTGTCCCTTTAGTGAGGTTGGATTTAAATGCTGGACTTTAATTTGTAATGGGTTGTTTCATCATATGTTGTTGTGACTTTTATTTGTAGTAATTATCTAAATACTTCCTCGTTTGTACTGAAATCCTCTGGAGCTGTGAAATTGTGTAGTTGTCAGTCAATCCAGTCACTCTAGTCAAGAAGGAGAGATGAAAAGGTACAAAAAAAATTACCCAACTGATGAATCAGGATGTCAGCTGATAATGTTTTTGGGGCTGTTTGAATAATTCTGCTTGATTAAAAAGTAGAACGGTTCTCTCGTGGCTGCATGGCTGGCCGTGAATTTAAAGTTAGCGTGACAGGTAAGTAAGCAGATATATAGCTAAATTTAGGGAGACATGAATCAGCAGAATGGCCCCAGCGTGAACTGGTCCGGTTTACGATATCGCTGTATATGTGCAATAGCTTCCAAACAACCTAAGTTGCGCAATGTGTTTTGTTCGTGATAAAACTCGTTTACAGCCTTAGCTCTAATAGCTCCTCTCAGCAGGAGAAAGGTTAATTATCACATCCTGTTACAGACAGACAGGACACCTCCTCCTGTCAAGCACACACACACACACACACAGAACCACACAAACATGCAGACCATCAAACAAAACTGTGTGTGTGTGTGTGTGTGTGTGTGTGTAACTGTCACATAAAGATGCAATCTAGCATCTGTTTGTCCTCATTTCCCTCATCACTCGACTGAGGCCTTTCTTTTTCCTGGCTTCCTCCTCCCTCCTCCTCCTCCCTCCTCCTCCTCCTTCCTCTCCCACCACGCACACTCACAATATGACAGGAGCGGAGCCACAAATTTCATTCATATCGTTCATCAGGAAGAAACTGAGAAACTCCCCTTAGATCATGTTCCTTTACTTTGATGCAATGCGTGAATTGAGCAGGTTTATCACAGCCCTTGAAAAATGGGGCGCAAATCAAAAGTGAAATTACAGATGGGTGGACAGAGGTGTTCAGTGGGTGTGAAGCGGTGAACTGTAGAAGATGATTGCTGTTGTGTTCTCTGGAAGAAGCCAAACACAACAACAAAAAATGAAAATGACAACTCAAAAGGAACCACGATGAAGCACTGCAACTTTTTTTCCTCCTCTCCACTTTAAATCATGAACCCTTTTACAATATCTCTGCACTCCTTCAGCCCATCTCCTACATTCTTCAACCCACTACATCTTTTATTCCCTAAACATTCCCATCACCTCTTCCCACTGTGTCTTTTTTTTTTTTTTTTTTTTTGCTCTATTTTTGCACATAGCTCCCCTGCTGGACAACACACGTCGCTGGGATGTGCGTTGTCCACCTCCTCCCTCTCTCCATCCTCATTTCATTGCCAGTCTAGACAGCTTCAGCAGCAGGTGCTGAGGCTCGGAGAGGTGGAGAAAATAGGGTGAGAAAGAGGGAGGGAGGGAGGAATGGAGGAAAGGAGCCAAGGGGATAAGGAAGACTGAGCGAGAACAGAGAGAGATTAATAGATCAAGCGGAGAGGCGTATGATGAAAGTTTAGAAGAGTATGGAGAGGAAAGGAAAGGAAATGAAAGCAAAGGAGAGGGATGGGTCAGGTTAAGGTAGGATTGGAGCAAGAAGAGGAAGGAGGGGAGGGGGAAAGGGAAAGGAGAGATCTGAGCATATCAGGTAGGTGCTATGCGGAGGAAAGAGGTGCGGAAGAGGCTATTTTAATGCAGGGTAGAAATCAGGTGCTTGAGGTGGGGAGAGGAGGAAGTGCCAAAGGAAGGTGAAAGGAGGGGTGATGCGAGCTGTGGTGCAAAGGAGTGAATGAGGTAAAGAGAAAATAAGTGTTGAGGAAAGGGGGATGGAAAAGAGGAAGGGAGGGGAGAAGAGAAAGTCCAAGAAAAGGAGGGTGGTAAGAGATGGATGGATGGATGGATGGATGGATGGATGGATGGAGAGTGTGTAAGGAAGAGGATAGGAACAGTGTGTTGTGCTTTTACGGGAGGACACGAGCTGCAAGGAAGTGAGGTGGGTAATAAGGCCATAGCTCATTCCTGTGGAGGTGTGTGTGTGTGTGAGAGAGAGAGTGTGAGCGTCTTAGACAGTCTATGTGTGCACAAGTTGTGTGTCTGTGTGTGTGTGTGTGTGTGTGAGCATGGGTAGCGGAGAGGGAGCAGCCTCTATCCTATTAGTGACTACCTCTCACTGGATGACTTATATGCACCTCGTTTTTCACAAACTGGATGACAGCAGATGCTCGGAAAGAAACAAACACGTGCACACACACACACACACACACGCACACACACACATGCAGCTACAGGAGCAACGACAGGAGAAATCTGCTCCTCCTTTCTGATGTGAAGAAAGGATGCCATCAGTGCAGAAAAAAAACAACAGCTTACACCAAAGTGGAAGGCTGTCGAATAACCTCAGGAAACATACATCTACTACTTAGAGTGATATATAGTGCTGGGCAAGTTACCTGGAAAAAAAAATTACATGTTTCAGAATTCAACACAAAAAGTAATTACATCATTTTTCAAATTAACTAATTAATCACACAAGCAATCACTGTGCTCAAGTGGATTTAAACCATGTATAAGCCTCAAACCAGAACACACCGGAGCTCATCATTCATTCATTCATTCATCATCTATACCTGCTTTGTCCACACTTTGGTCGCAGGGGTCTGCTGGAGCCTATCCCAGCTGTCATTGGGAAAGTTTTGGGGTACACCCTGGACAGATTGCCAGCCTATCGAAGGGCTAACACAGAGACAAACAACCATTCACACTCACTATGGCCAAATTTTCAGAGTACCGTACTTTCCAGACTATTGAGCGAACCTGTCTATAAGCCGCTATTGAATTTATTCAAACAGTTTCATGTGGTCCACTCTGACCGGGTCTGATGTGACGAGGCTAAATGTATCGGCGGCACGGAGCTTGCTAGCTTGTAAAAAGCTAACGAGCTTCGTGCTGCCGATACATGAGAAACACCAGTGTTTAAGCTGCAGGATTCAAAGCGTCAGAAAAAAGTAGTGGCTTATAGTCCGGAAAATACGGTAATCAATCTTTGGCCTGTGGGAGGAAACCTGAGTGCCTGGAGAAAACTCACGCATGCACAGGGAGAACATGCAAACTCCATACTCAGCCTGAGCTGAGATTCGAACCCTTAACTTTCTTGCTGTGAGGCTCATCTGCTAACCACTGAACCACCACCACCTTATATTAACTTTTTATCCATCAATACTAACTACAAACTTTTACCTCCACTGAATAATTACACAGCATGATGTCACACTTGGGCTACAGCCTCTTTTCCACTAGCCTCTGTAACTTCCAATCATTCAGTGTTTCTTTCATGTGTCTATTTGGAGAAGAAATACTCTGCTTCTGGGCTTTACTTTAAATTATAAGACAAATTGGTATTCAGTTCAGCTGTCACTATGAGAAACCTGAAGCCTTGGTTGTTCTAACAAAGTTAAACCATTACTTTCAGAGCACAGAAAAACAACAGCCCCCATTAAAATGTGGCAATGCAGGTACCGGCTAACTGTCAAATGACTTCACACTGTAATCTCTTCTGCTACTCATTACTGGAAATGTAATCACATTACTGTAACGGGTTCGTGAGAATATTTACTAGAGGAAAACCCAATCAAAAATATTACTTTGTCATGACACAGCAGCTTTCTCTCTCTCGCTCTTTTAAGTAAGAAGCAGAAAAGATGAGATTTTCTTCTCCTTGTTCATTTTCCCTTCTGGTATGTGCTGAAATATTGCAATTATATTTTGTTTATTTCTGGTTGAGGAGCTGTGCATTGACACATACAGTACTATCCAGCTGATTCAGTTTGTGTGAGACCCCTGAAAACCCACAGCCTGTTCCCAGCATGAAAGCAGATCATCTTCTCCTTTGTGCACGTAAAGTGGGTGTCTGAGTTCTGTATAATAAGTCACTCCAGGGAATTTTGTAATTGCAAGATATTTAACAAAATCCCCTGCTATCTTGCAAGGGTTTGCAATTTGTACTAGTCCTCACACTTTTCACTTCATAAACCTTCCCAAATCCTTTTAATATTTCTAAATTTCTCGCAGAAAAGCCACCGGGAAAGTTTAAAATCAAGAAAAGATTGGTACATTACCACACACGTATATATAAATACACGCACGAACATTCACAGGTAAGACATATTTCCAATCCCATCTTGTCCTTTAAAGTGAAAGTTCATTTGTGTTATTGTAATTTACCATTTCCCATGGTGACATTTTCTCCCGAGAATGAAGACTGACCCCATCAGACTCCTCACCCGGCGGAGTCCGAGCCAGTCCAAGGACTAATGGTGAAGAGAAAGAAGATATCAGAATCTATCCCAATAATTTCAGTCACTTTAATTAAATTTATGCATATTCTTCTCTGTGAAGAATTTGGGGCATCTGTATCAGTGAGAGGGGGAAGAGGGAAAAGAGAAAAAGGGAAAATGGGTCACTTAAGCAGTGTGACGGAGAGGCTTCATTAGGATACCGGTTGCAGTTTAATTCTGCGGCCATTCTACCCCAGCATTCCCATTCAGCGCTCATGGGAATCCAATATCTGCCTAACATTCGTGACCTCATCAAAAGCAAGAAATAAGCAGGTGTCAGGTCGCGCTGGTCTCCGCCGCCCTTCATCGGTGACATTCTGCCTGTGTTTATTCTGCTTAAATTAACGTCTCGTTCACCTCGGAAGGAAAAACGCGAGGTGTTTCTTATCCAAAACTTTGCAGTAATCTGTAAAAGAAGAAAAGGAATGCACCCATTGTCTATGTCAGTGGAAGAATTAGGATGTTAGCACTGAGATCATTTCCTGTTAGCTGTGCAGAGGAATTAGAGGTGCTGTGTAATTTTGCCTTTCAAAGATGATCGCTGAGGAGATGGAGCAGGGCAAAGCTCCGTCAAAGTTTCTCCACTTTTCTTCCTCCCTCTTATATCTCATTTGCCCTTTCTCATTTGCTATAATTCTCTATATCCCCCTCTCTCTTCATTTTTCTTACTTCCCCTCTGTGTTGTCGACACTTTTCTTTCACTTGTTTCACTCCCCCAGTCATTCGCTCTCTTGGCCCGGAGCACAGTCGAGTCTAATATGTCTTTAAAAGTAGGACACCACTGAGTAATTTGTTGCACCTACCAAATGATAATTCAGAATTGTCACCATATATCCATGACTACAGGGCCACCCCGAGCGCACAATAGCATCTGCTGCTCGGGAGAACAGTCATCGTGATTTTCCCGCGTCACTGTAGTGTTAAATAGATTGTGAAAATATAGGATTATTTCACAAAGGCACGACACCGTTTCACAGCAGGGATGTTTGTACGCTTTGTGTGTGCTGCGTCATTTTGCTGCCATTACATGGATTTTTAGTGTTGTAGATTGCTTACAGCCACCCTGCTGTAGCTTTTCTTCCCACCGTGAAAATGTATCCACCTTCATTTTCAGCCCTTTGTTTTTTTTTTTGCTGTAACATTGTGGTCTTAAGAGGTCTGATCTAATTTAACAGCTTAAAACTTGAATAGACACAAGATCAATTATTATAGCTGCTTTGTTAATTCTGAGAAAGACCTCTCTGATTTTTTTTTTTTTGCAAATCACCTGTGCAAGTGTGGAGGTCAAAGGTCGTAAGCACTGACAAGACATTGAAGGTCTATCAAAGACATAGGTAGTTGCATTATATGAAAGGCTCCCTCAGACTGATGCGTCAACTCCGAGCAATTTTCAACCGCTCGTTTAAAATTATCCGACCTAATGGAAATATAAAAATGAAGGGTTCTTGTTGTTACTCCTGAAACATGGGATTGTACTTAAACCTGTATTCATTGTTTTAGATCAGTGGTGCCCAACCCTGGTCCTCGAGGGCCCCTATCCTGCATGTTTTAGATGTGTCCCTCTCCCAACACACCTGAATCAAATGATCAGCTCATTATCAAGCTGCAGAAGCCTGATCACGATCCTGATCATTTGAATCAGGTGTGTTGGAAGAGGGACACATCTACAACATGCAGGATAGCAGCTCTCGAGGACCAGGGTTGAGCACCCCTGTTTTAGGGAGTAGCAAAACAACCTGGGAACACAAAACTAGCATAATACCAGCTAACATTGGCGTTAGCAAACACTTGTGCACTTTGAAGAATCATGTGGACTCTTGAAATGAAAGTCCAGTATCCACCACTTTTTATCTCCCTATTCCACAGGTGTCACAGTCGTGCCATGAAGGGCTGAGACCCTGAAGGTTTTCTTTCCACCCGGCTCCTGAAGCATATGATTTTAATGATCAGCACCTCCTTCAGTTTGAGGAAAGGAGCTAATCGGAGAGATCACCTGCTGGAGAGCCGGCTGGAAAGAAAACCTGCAGGGTGTCGGTCCTCCATGGCACGACTTGCCACCTGTGCATTTGGTTCCACTGACCTATAGGTGTTGGTCAGTCCAGTCCTGTGTGGTAGGTTCTTGTCTTGAGTTTGATCCACGCCTCTACTGCCGACAGCATGTTGAGGTGGAAATAGAGCTCATTAAAAAAAATAATTTGTCTTTGAAGCATAAACTAATTATTACAGTTTCTATGACTCGACATGGAATCTCAGAGCATAATAATTATTACTACACTCCTGTACTTTCCCACACACTGCTGTTTGTTACATGACCTTTTGGATGTGGTCTAATTATCCTCAGGTCTATTCAGGTTTGGTCTGGCTCTGCTCAGATTATCCTCAGATCAGGTGTTTGTTTTTTTTGTTTTTTTTTAAACTTAACGTATTAACATCGTGTTCGGGTAGGAAGACCTTGACTCAACAATTCATTTCTGAGCAATTAGTGTACAGTGGGCTTATCAAAGATTCCCGGGTAAATGCTGGAAATGAGGTTGATGAGCGTGGTGAGATTTTTCTACACAGGAAGCGTTCATGCCGCATTTTTCAGTCGTCCGTCTCGCGTGCATTTGAGGGAACAAATGCGCTTCTATTTTAGTCAATCCAGCTGTCTACACAGGCTGCACAGCTCGAGTATGATGCTGTGTTTGTGCATTTCACAAAAACATTTGTCCCTTTGTTATTATTACTTTATATCCTCTGCCTTAGTCTGTCAGTTGGAAATATAGTTTACATTTCCAAATATTCCTTTTGCATGTAGTGAAATATTCAACTTAGATATTTGAATTCAGTCATTAAAAAAGGTAAAGTAACAGACAAACACAAAAAGGTACAGGTATATAACCCTGTGCATATAGAATTGAGTGCTAATGAACAGCAGCCTAATATGGAGGTTGAATAAAATTATTAGCTGAAACAGAAGCAGCACAGAGGTAGCCTAATTAGGGACAGCCAGTCAGAGGTTCAGCTAAAACTCATGGTGAGTATGAACTTATGACATGAGCTGATCATCTTGCGTCAACAAGGTGTCTGACAGGCAGAAATTGTACAAAAGACAGGTGTTCCCAATGTGCTGCAACACTGAGGACTGGAAACACAGCAGTTGTGCAATGAAACACACGACAGTGGATGAAAAACACATGGGCTGACTTCCCCTCCCTCATATTTGGAAGATGGCCAGCAGCACCATCAGCTCAAAACTGGCAGAAACCAGTATATAGCCCCAGTACACCTATCTACCAACCAGAGAAATATGATCAGAAGTAATCTTAATGGAAGTCTTAATACAAGAAAAGCCATTCTTCACATGCCAGCTACTACAGAGTTGCAAGAATGAGGGTGCAGTATGTGGGTCCTGGCCCTGGAGAGTGCTCCAAGGATGCTGTAACCATTAACATGGCAGAGGTTTCTTGCTGGTTTGTCACAGCATTTTCGCAAACAGTGTTCTTGGAAATGGTGAAAACTAATGGTCTCTTCAAAGCTGTGAAGGACGGACAGACAGATTCTTATGCCTCGTGTTATACCATCAGGGAGGCATCTGATGAGAGGAATAAAGAGCTATTTGAGCCGCAAGAAAGAGAAGTCTTACAACAGATGGTTTGACCCCCAGAGAAAGCTGATCTCAACATCACTGAGTCAGTCTGGGGTCTCATGAAGAGACAGAAGACACCAACATAACCTGAATCCAAAGAGGAGCTGTGGGACGCTCTCTGGGATGCTTGCAACAACCTATCTGCCGAATACCTTTAAAAAAACCAGACCCGAGGAGGATTGGTGCTGTCGCTTTAAATATTGACTTGAATTGGGCTTTTGTTTCTTCAGTTTAATTGATATACAAGTCAATCAATCATCTCTAGATATATTCTCACTATACAGAAATGTTTGCAGATTGTTTAATTGTTGCCATTTGGATCTGTGCTGAGGATATATGTGTGTTTGATAATGATAATAGTGGCATCTCATTGAAACCTGCTTATTTGGTTTCTGTTCCCAGGACATTCGGTTGCATTTGTTAAACCAAGACATAAAGGCGCACTGGAGCATTGTAATTTGACTCAACTCAAAATGCCAGATGTAGCTGTACTTATCCTGCTTTGTGTTTTAAGAAGAGTTAATTTTTTATGTAGTTTAGGATTAAAGGCAATCGGGAATTTCTGGTGTGTGTGTCTTCTTGCCTCCCTGTTATCTTGCTGTCTTCACATACAGGTTGTTGGATGAGGAGAGGAACATGTGGGTTGTAACTGTAGTTGAATATAATCCTCATTTTACCGTAGGCCTGTTTCAGTCTTAAAAGGTTAAGGCAGGTCGCTTTTGGAGGCTCAGTTGAATTATGCAGGAATTTGAGCATGTATCCTCAAAATGCTTAATCATGTTTTTTTTTGGAGGAGGGGGGGGGTGCAGATTAGATGCCTATCATTTTTTTGTAAAATCATAAATATTAGACACACGCAAGTTGTAAACAAGTTCAAGTTGTTTGTGTCATGCCGCTCTGAGAGTCCCTGTTGCCGACTTGACCTGCAATAACCTCCTTAGCATCCTGGGCAAATTTTGATCAGCGCTGCATTCACACCTCAAAAGAGTAAACATGTTTACAAACTTAAAGTATATTTTTCTCCAGAAAAATGACACTGATGGTGAGCATATAATCTTGAAACACTTCACACTTGACTGTCACTGTTAAAAAAAAAAAAAAAAAAAAGAGGGACAGAGATGTAGATGGCGCAACACGAGGAGGGTTGTGTCTGGAGATAATGTTTGTAGGTAATCATGTCAGTGTTATGCGTGGCCTTACTGTGACGCTACATTGAAAATGGGCCTAAGAGACGGACATCTGATGCCCACCCTGCTGCCCTGCTTACCCACTTGCCTTGATACTGAGTCCAGTTGACAGAAGCCTAAGAAGAGTGTTTCACACATGCTGAGTGAAGCCAAACCAAAGTAAGCCGAGCTCCACTGAGCTGCCCTGGTTAAGGTTAGACATCAAAAAATTATCTGGGCCATTGCTGTGCAGATCAGTGCAGAAATAGTTTGGTTCATGGTGTGAAAAGGGTACGTGAAAGCACTTCAGTGACCTAAATAATATGCCGCTTTGCCCTGAATCATTTCTGCCACCAGCATAAACCTTTAAGGTGATGTCCAGACGCAGCACATAGAGATGAATTCCCTTCAAATTACTATCAACATTTTGACTCTCACTGAATAGTCACTTCAGCCATTAACATAAAAGGGCTTCAAAGGCTGCTCTGAAGGGGTCCCACGAGAGTCCTCACAGAGATTCAAAGCAGCAAAAAGAGTTTGCAGACAGACACTCACCACTGGAGCCACTGTATCACACAAAAATCAGAGTGGAATCTGCAGTAACACCGTGTCCACCAATGCAGGATGAACATAACTTGTCCTAGCTTATTGCGCAAGAGCTGTAAACTGAAATTGCTTGCACCAACATGAGCTTTCCGAATGATCTAGTTTCCAGACTCTGCCTCTCCTGCACAAAGCTGCCGAGGCTTTAATTACTTCTGCTGGGCCAGCACAGGTGAAGCACATTCTCACTAACAAGGTGGTTTCCAACCAGGGAGCACTGAAACCCAACAAGAAAACAACATGATGGAGAGGAAAACTGGCGCCCGCAATAGAGGGTAACCGATGCTTATAATAATCCTCCGCCCAGCTGATTTCACCAGCCATTGTCAGATCGTTACAGAAGAAACATGGTGCAAGTCGAGAAGAATCGAAGGAGGGATGTGTCATCAACTGAAAATAAAGTGTGAACCAGATTTCACACGTAGTGCACATTCATTTGCCACAGTGCACATATATGCAAGCCAGGGCACAGATAAAATCTATCACATCTTGGACAGATCATCAGAGACAGGCAAATATGCAGATTCCTTAACCGGCTTTGGATTACATTATGTAAGATGTTACATTGTAAACTAAAAACAACTGGTGTTTGCAGGTCAAGCAATGCAACAGTAATGATGTGTCCCAGTTTTCACTTGCAGTTAAATCAGTCATGATCTTTACAATATCAGATGGTGCTGTTAATGTATGCTGCCATCATCGTCTCTGCCCTTGTTTGGTAAGTCGGTCAGCAGCACAAACACAGGAGTGGTGTAACAGCACAGACTAGTGGTGATGCTTTGTTATGGCACTTTTTACCATTTGCTGAAAAAAAAATCAATCTGATCATCATGTTACTGTATATTTTGCTGTGTAATATTATGACTGTAGCTTGTGACGGTGCAAAGCAAAATGTGTGATACTATGAATGAGGGTTTACAACTGAAGGATGTCAAAACTGCTCTGATTGTTGTTGCTTTTTTACTTTTATGAAAATATAAATTAAAAATCTATATTTTAATTTCTATTTTTTAGTTTATTATTTTGAAGTGGCTGATTCACAGCACTACCATAGAGGGTTGCTAGCTTCAAAGTTCAACAGAGGACAGATGTCACAACAAAAAATAACTGTTGAACTGCTCATGATCCATTTGAGATCCATCCAGATTTCACTCCAGCAGTGAAGTGATTTCTATTTTTCTCTGGTTTGGTGTATTCAGCTGTGCTCCATAGACGGCAGAAGACTTCAGAACAATGGTACTGGGTTATTTCAGTCAGAAAACATGGAAGAGTAACATCAAATATCGCTATTCAATATGCATATAATGTATTTACCTATCCACGGGTCTATCTATGGACATACACGTGGTTTGTTTTTGCTTATATCACATGCTTTTATGCTGGTATACACACATGTCCTAATGCAACCTCTTTGATCTGCCAGAATGTGTACTTATCATACTGAGGTGCTGTATGCTTTTCCCACTCGAGCTTTTCAGCCCCTCATCCCCTCACAGTCTGTACGGCTTGTAAGTAGCTGGCATGGAAGCCTTAAAAGCCTTAAAAGCTCCCAGTGAAGGAGTTGAGCTATGGCTGTCCATTTGACCCAAACTGCTGCTTTTGGAACAACTCAGCAGCAGTCGTTGAACTCAGGGTTTACATTGGACGCTTCGATCTGAATGCTGTGACATAAACACTCACACCAATGCGAGGGCAAAAGATACAAACACAGCGAGGTGTTGACTTGTTCCTAATCCTTTTCCCACTTTTCCTCTTCCCTCCTCTTCCCCACCTCCTTTGCTTTCTCTCTTGCAGGAGAATTCTGGGGAGATTTCTTACTCTTTCATTCCTCAAGGATGAAGCAGCACAGTGGATCTGTGTACTGAAGCAGGTAAGCACTGATTATCACGGTGACCTGTAAAGAGGCAAATGCACGCACATACAGCGGGTAGTGCACATTGACCGCTGAGAAAGACACAGTGAGGGAGTACAGAAAGAAAGAGTAAGGGATGGCATCTTCCTTCAGAGGGAGAGAGTGAAGAAAACACAGAGGGAGACTCTTCCTCGGGGACAGAAAGAGCGAGTGAAGACACTGTCGACAGGATGAAAGTTTAACCAAACATCAGCTCCCCACAGGAGTGGCAAATCCGCTGCCGTCGCAATGGACAGACTGAAGGAAAGACATGCAAAGAGACAGACTGACAGACAGGACAAGACAGAGCGGCGATCCCCAGCTGTTTTTAAAATGCTGCCTCTGATACATTATTGAATATGCAGCTCTCCAACGCATCGCTGAGCTTTCCTCTCATGTTAGCGCTCAAGTTTGCATAGCGTCACCATTCTAAATATAAAGCATTCGCTCACCCCCTTTTTTCAGTTTGTTAAAAGATGCAGAGGCTGCACGTAGGATGTGTGTGTGTGTGTGTGTGTGTGTGTGTGTGTGTGTGTGTGTGTGTATGTGTTGCTCTGAGTGCCACTTTCCTTTTCTGAGGCTGGCTGGAGTTTTGAGTTGAGTTTGTGTGTGTGACTCATTTTGGTAGCAAGCCTCTGCAAACTTCAAAAAACAAAAATAGATTTCATCAAACTCTTTGAAAGTATTGATGCACAGAGTATGCTGAGGCGAGAGGGGCGCTTCACTGGGAGTCGTATGTACTGTACGCTGAAGCAAGTGAGATGTTATCGAGGGGATTGGTTTTGCATCAGACAGCATATGGAACACAGCAGGTTTAAGACTATCTAGTGCTGCAGTAACTTAGTTTGCACAACTGCACCTAAATCACGGTGATTTCCTTTTTAGCTCCCATTTTTCTGGTTGAATCAGTTGGATTTAGGTGGATGCTCTGGGGTCAGTGTCCTGAGACTTTGTTAATATGGAGTACCAGGTCTAATCTACAGGTGGCAGCAGAGCAACATACCCGGCAGGAATGTTTCTGTTGCAGACTTCACTGCATTTGATGGCCTGCCTACATGTATCTCTCTGTCTCATCATTGCAGGTTGTCTTGTAAATCATTCGGGCAACAAAAGGAAAACCAAATCAATGTGTTTTTGTTGTTTTTGTGTGTTTGATACCTCAACTGCACAGACAGTTTAAACTCGCTTGCTCTCTTTCAGCTCCCACTTTTAAACTTCACCTTCCAGGATGAACCATGAGCAAAGGTAGGAACGTTATTTTCAGTGCAGTGTTTCTGCAGCATGTGTTTGCAGATGTATGCCCGTGAGCTGCCCAGCGTGCATCAGTGTGTGCCGTTGAAAGCATGTTTCAGGGTGCGTGTCTGTGTTTTCTGACTGATGTTGAAATGACATGATTAGTCCTCTAGTTGCTAGTGTCTGGATGTGAGGTTGCTATAGTGACTGTGGGTTAAGTGTTGGGGAGACCAGAGTGGAATCTGAGGGTGCCGAGGATGTGGAGAGGGGGCGGAATAGGAAATGAAGTGCCTGGTGCCTCCGGCCTGTGTGTGTGTGTGTGTGTGTGTTTCTGTTTCCTACTTTTGTGTCTGTGTTTGTGTGTGAGAGTGGGTGTGTTTGTATCTCTGTTTGTTTTGTGTATCTGTACAAAGAGCCCAGTGTTGAAGAGACACTCGTCTGTGTAATTGGGAATTTGATCAAGATAACTCACTCAAACACACAGTCAGTCATGTACACGCACACACACACACACACACACACACACACACACACATGTTCGGTGTGCGTAGGAGCGACAGAGACAGGCATCCTGTGATGGCTGCAGCGTGGGCCGAGGGTAACCTGCTCTGCCTCACAGACCAACACGATGAGTGGGTCGCACTTTGTATCACCTATCACTTGAATTGCTACGTCAATGAAGCTGTTGTGCAAACTGGTAAAAGCAAAAGAACGACCCTCGGCCTCTGTGAGAACAGATATCGTAAAACACTGGGGTTTGAGGCATGGTTCAACCTCAGGAAGAAGGCTTAAGCTGGGCTCGCTTATTACTTCTTAACTCAGGGTGAGGACTTTCACAAGGCCTTGCAAGATAAATCAGAGAGTTCCCGGGATTATTAATAGTATAAGAAAAAATACATATTTCTCTTATTGTTCAGTGTTTGGGTGTGTTTTGATCTTTTCTTTTTCTTTTGTGAAGTACCAGACAGCCTTACATCCCCAGGCCTCTGAAACTTACTAAAAATACAATAAAAACTAAGAAGAGAAGACTCTGGTTGATTGAACTGTGCACAGCTCAGACATGACGTGCAGCTTTGTTTCACAGGGTCACAAGTCTTTTACTCACTCAACATCCTTCCCATCCCCTCAGCTCTGATTCTCAGTACTACTCCATTACCACAGGGTTTCTAACCTCCTGTGTGGTGTTTTTGTTACTCAGTGTGTGCTGATCAGTAGGACACACCAAAAGTTGTTGGATTGTGAAAAAATCAACACATTTGTAGTTGATATTTTCCATTCATGTCAGCTTGATCACATGCTGCAATTAAAACACAATTCACTATTTAGGTATTTGTTATATATATTTACTGCTCACAAAAATGTAGGGATATTGGGAATAGGTATTTGTATGTCTGCTTAAAGTGATTTTTATTCTAAGGCTGTGTGTGTCTGTGCAGTTGCATGGCACAAACTAGAGTGTTTTTGGTCAGATTTTGTACTTTTAGAGATGGACGTCAGCCGAATACCCAAACTCCCAATATCCCTAATTTTTTGTGAGCAGTATAATAATACATACATAGTGCAATAAATCATCTTGTTGAAAAGACATTGTCAGTGTTGCAAGAAACATTTGTTGCACTTCACACATCATGCTCTAGCTTGTCTGTGGTTGCTACAGTTTTCAATCTAATACTATGGAAAGAGGTCAGGATTTTAAATGACAACTCATTCATTCACACATGTGGAGCACCTGCACCCTGAATCCTCCTCTGACAGTAATGGGTGCACAAGCTGGACTCCATGGATTGTGTTCTTTTCTCTGGACTCGAAGTTTTACAGAAGTGTAATCCAGCTCTTCAAGATACATTTTCTGCTCATCCAGTCTGAGGTTTAGTGCCAAACCTGACACCTACACACCAACATGTTCAAGGTGTTTGTGGTCAGTGTTCTTCTCTTGATTCGTCCATCTCTGAACAGCGTTATCAGGAAGCTTTGTTTTGCAATGTAGGACACCAGGGTCATATCCTCCATCCTTGAATGTATTTAAAGTTTATTTCTTATTTTATAGATGAATACGAAATGTGTAACTAATTAAATTTAATGAGATGTTATTATGAAGTGTTCAGGTGTGGAGGTGGTGGAGATATGTTGCAGATCTATTACTTTTTTTAATGTTGTTTTTGCTACGTTTGCCTGTTCTTACCTATAGTGATATGCATTTATTAAGTTTGGATTCAGTGGACCCAGGCAGCACATACTGTGCATGATATAAAAGTTCAGGGGAGGTTACATAGTCTGCACTCTGAACATCACACAAGGGGCTTAAATCCTAAAATCCAAATACCTCGTAATGTGGAGCACAACTGAGTAATTTTTATGTTAGGTAATGTGTAGCCAGGGATTGCTGTGGCAAATACATAAATAAAGAAATCTCAGTCAGCGACCCGCTGTGACAGACAGAATTTATATTGTGACATTTACAAAGAAACTGTAATAAACTCACTGCTTAATGTCCTCTTGTCATCATTTTGCTACTTTTGTTTCCTTCATTTCTCCTAAATAAACATAGAAGCTTTTTCTTTTGTATTATCATTGATGCTCCTTTAATGTGTCCTTTTATTTTGATTGATATATGTTTTGATTTGTCCTTATTACTTGTGTTTTACTGTGTGTGTGACTACTGTGATATGGTCCTGGGATTTTTTTCCCACCCCTGCAAATTCAATAGAAGAAGAACTGCACAAAAAATGCAAATGTTAAATGTTAATGCAAATAAAAAAAACTGGGAGACAGGATTATTAAAGAAATATGTGACGGGGTGTATTAAAATTTGAATATTTTAATCACTGAGGTGAAAAACAACCTGTCATAACTCTGAATTAGTTGATGTGTTCCCAGAAAGGCCACCTTAAGTGAACCAATTTCATTTTACGTAACAAATTAAAGCAACCCTTAGGCTCTGCTCCCAATAAACAGTAAACCATCCCCATGCTTGTCTCCTTTATCTGCAAAGTGCGCAGCCTGCTGCGTATAATAGTAATTGTGAAAGATATAATATGCTGTACCATACAGGGCTGGCTTCACACAGGGATTACACCTAGATGATTCTTCAATAGAGAATTTAGTCTCGGGTAGCCGAGCTTAATCCGCAGCTGTGGAAGCAGACCACAGTACTGTGGAGCCATGGCCAGATATGACAAAGAACAGAGAGCAGCCAGATTAGTTCATACGAGGCAGAGAGCTGAGCTTGAAGCTGCCTGACAGAGCGTCTCTTGACAGCGCCTCCCAAATCTCTCAACTCTCTCTAATGCAGTCTGAGGGAAACATTGTTCCCCTTTCTGTCTTTTTGACTGTCTCCTTTTTTTCTTCTGGTCCATCCCTTCCTCTGTGTGAGGTGAGAGCAAGACATCGAGAGAAAGTGTGTGTGTGAGCACGCGTGTGTGTGTGTGTCTTATTGCTTCATTAGTCTGCAGATTTCTGGGTCAGTCGTAGCCTAGTTCCCACTGTCTAAGATGCTGTAATTACCCTCACGTGAGTCACATCTGATAATTAGGATGGTCCGAGCAGGACTCAGCTATACTCACACATACACACACACACACATGCACACTCTTACATGTGACATTCTTGCACACACACATCAGTCATTAGTGGAGAGCTTAACATCCAGTACAGTACTAATGGGATTATCGTTGCTGAGGGTTCCACTCATCAACCTCTTACTCCTCTCTCTATTCATCATCGAGCACCATTCTTAAATATTGAAGAGAACCAGTCTACATGGTCGATTTCTTTCTTTCTTTCGTTCTTTATTTCTTTCTTTCTTTCCCTCAGTATTAAATACTTTATGGGGTGCCCTGGTGTTATCTGGGCTTAACACTGACCATGTTTGCAGAGATTTATCTTCCCATCATTCCTTGTCCGTTGTTGCTGTGAGGTCTAATTACCCGAAAAACACTTCAGAAAGTAGTTTCTTTTTACTACTGCGTAATTATTATTTTACTACTTCCAAACTCACAACAAAGACGTCTTTTTTGCAACCCCTCATCTCATATTTCACTTTTCCTATGCAGTTCTGACCAGTTCAGTGTTGTCTGTGTTGTTTGAATAATTTTAGAGACATGAAGAAGTAAAACTATGCAGTAATTCACAAGAATCAAAGGGAAAAACTAGTCTTTAATACACTTGTTACATCTTGTAACCTTTTCTGTTATCTTGCTGTTTTGTTCGGACTCTAAACTTTAAAACTCAGACTGTAAAATATGCATCACAGGACAAGAGCAAGTTCTGTAGAGGAAAATGATGGGGAAAAATCTGCTTGTTAACCATTATTTAGATGAGAAATGAAAAAGCACATTTACATTGTAATAAGTATACGACAAGAGGGAAAAAAAGATCACGAGGAGAGCAACCTTGATTTGTTGTTCTGTATCTTTTAGTAGCACTGACATATTCACCTCTCATCGCAACCACACTGGGCTGTCTCTCCCATCATCACTGCACCCTTTTCATCAGCTCATTTAAAAGTAATATTACCCATAACCATTCAATTTTCACTGTGTTTATTCTGTTGACTGAAATGGTAATGGAGATATTGACTGCGGAGTGATTGTGTCCAGGCCATTGTGCTGAGTGGTTGGATGGAGAGGAGTGGATGACTGGAGGGAAAGAGAAGCCCTCTGAAAGCCATAAGCTTAAATACCATGCCTCACATGCACAAACATAAAAAGACAACACACACAGGGAGATACACACACAGGCAGTGGATTAGGATGGGGATTATGGAGGCATAGCTGTAAAACAGGCAGAGACAGATCAGTGTCATACTTCCTAAACACACACACATTGGATGTGTATTAGTAGTGTACAGTAAGATGGATTTATTCTGAGGTGGATGGTTTGATGACTTAGGTTAACACGTCATGACTGAGCACTATTCATGTTTAAATAGGAAGACAGTTCAATAGAGCAGCAAAGAAGCTTTAACAATCAATTATTGAACAAGAACTCCAATGCAAGCAACAGAGATTTCACCTCTGGGTCATAAAGTGTTTTAAAATGCTCGTAAGTTTTAATTTTCTACTGAATGACCCGTCGGATACCTGCAATCAAGTGAGAATTCAAGAGCTTGAAATGTTGGTGTTGTATCCAGAATATAATATATCACTCACAAGAAAAAAAACTCACCAAGTGGTCAGCTCTCAACATCCTCACACAATGAAAACTCAAATGATGTTGTAGTGTACACTCAAAAACCACCTCCTGCACATTTCAATAAATATTGAGCAACTTGAAAAATGAAAAGAAAAGTCTTTGAAATGTGAAGTGGATAAAATGTGATGATCTGGTAGGAAGTGTGAGTCATGAAAGTGAAAGGTATTCCTAGTGAGCAAAGACACGTAGATAATACTGGCGCATTTACACTGGTACCTACTCGCTTCGGTTCGGTTCGGTTTTGGCGCATTTACACTGGCAAAAAAGTACCTGGAGCTTGGTACCTGGTACAACTTTTCATACCTCCTCTCCTGTGGTTCCAAAAAAAGTACCTGGTCAGGTCGGAGCAGGTACTAAAATCTTATTGGTCGGAATCGTCACTGCATCGTTGCGTCATCACTGCGCGGCACGTAATCTGTCCCTGCAAACACGCGGGCATTTTTAAATCTTCGGCAAACCGTGCAGACGTGTTTGAAATAACAACAAGAAGAGAAATGGCATCTGTTACAAATCCTGCCCCATGGACTCAGGACGAGGTGCAAACCTTTCTGTCATTAGTCGCAGATGAGAAAATTCAGCAGGAGCTGGACAGTGCGGTCAGAAACGAAACAATCGCATAAAAATGACGTTACGAATGACGGACAGCTACACGGAGGAGGGACTATCTAAATGCAACCGAAGGGGGCCGATCCTGAGCGATCCGAGGCGAAGCGAAGCGAGTAGGTACCAGTGTAAATGCACCATACGTCTGTTGCCATTTTCCCCTTAGTTACTATTCAAACTCTTGATAATAAGTTTTATTTCTGACTGAAAGATGCTGTCTGTCTCTTCCATGATGACTAGAGGACTTTCTAACCAATCATAACCCTGGTTAGTAAGCAACAGTGCATACATCGTTGAAAGGTTTGCACTGTTGTGGATCAGAGTATTTGGGGAGTTGTAGTAATACGAGCTCGATACCGTATGTTCCTGGAGATGCAATGCAAAGTGATGCTGTCAGATATGTTTCAGAGTCTGTCCACAGTTCAGTCACACACTCTTCATACATGATGGAGCACTAGTCATATGCTGACTGTGTGCTTCAATCTGTGGCCGTCCACACTTTGGCCCCGCTGCTGCATCAGGCATGTTTTGGTCACCAGACATCTGTCATCAGCATGCAGCTCAGTGGAGGTCTGTGGCTCCCCGTGATCCCATCTTCTCTACAACTGTCAAATATAATAATCAATCTCTTCTTTGCTTCCTTTTATATTCATTCTGCATATTTCTGCCTGGCCTCCTCAAACTCTCCCCTCTTACCCTCCTCCTCTCCGTCCTCCTCCTCCTCCTCCTCCTCCTCCTCATCATCCTCCTCCTCCTCCTCATCCTCCTCATCCTCCTCCTCCTCCTCCTCATCATCCTCATCCTCCTCCTCCTCATCATCATCATCATCCTCTTCCTCCTGCTCCTCCTCCTCATCCTCCTCATCATCATCATCATCCTCTTCCTCCTGCTCCTCATCCTCATCCTCCTCATCCTCATCATCCTCTTCCTCCTCTGGACAACAAAATCCTCCAACAGACTCCACAAGGAG
>OOFC01048104.1:51384-77947 GCA_900323345.1 Pseudochromis fuscus
TTTTTTTTAAGATATAGGGTGTGAGGGATGAGAAACTGACAAAAATAGAAGAACAGAGAAAGGAGAGATTGGGATAGTATGTGAAAGAGAGGAAATGGTAGAGACAGAGTTTGTGGTCGGGGCGATCCCTTCACAGCCCCCCCTTCATGTTTCAATCACAGGGAGACACTGTGAAGGAGCCAGGCACAACCACAACAATCCCATTTTCCAACCACACTCACACACACACACACACACACACACAATCTGAGCCAAACTTCCACAGTTAAAGCTTAAGTGTTTCCCTCCTTTTCTTTACACTCTCCTCTCAATTTCACGTTTATTGTCTCTGTCTTCTTTTGCCTGCCCTCCTCTTCAATTATTGTCTTCTCCCTGTGTCTTTCCCACCAACGCTGCGCTCCTTCTCCCTCATCCTCTATCCCCATGGCACGCATGATGGTTTTACATAGCAAACTCGTGCCAGACCACAAAGCTTTATTTTCCCTTTGCAGTTTTTCTTTTTTTTTTATTTCTCCCTCCTGCTCTTTTTCACTCTTTCTTTCTCTTGCTCGCTCTATCTGCCTCTCGCCTCCTTCCTCGCCTTCCCGCCCCTCCTCACTACTGTACAGTTTAATCTGCAGTGGGGGCTTAGTGGCACGGCTGCAGGACTTCCACATCACCTCTTTATTTCTGCCAGAGGATTTGCTGCTGTTTGAGCCATTCTCTCATGGCCCTCTGTATCTTTAGGGCCACTGTCCTCTCTATTATCTAGAGCTGTTATTTATTTAATAATTCATTCATTTTTAGTTTTTTTTGCTTTGCTCGTTTCTCTTCTGTCCTCGCCTCTGTTCCCCTCTCTCTATACAGTGGCGTCTGTGTGACATGTGTTTGCATTACATCTTATTATTCTGTCCTTTAATCACTGTCCCACTGACGCAGCAGTAAAAATCAGTTGATATCTGTGAAATCGCTGTCATGGGCTGCTTTTTTTCTGCAGTGAATGGATCCAAAGATAGGGGTCTTTCAGGCAGCTCCAATTTTTTTTTTTGAACGACAGAAAATGAAACTTTATTCACTTAAATTGGAGTCATCCAACTCTTGGTAACATCTCTGGCACTTAACCATAACTGCTGTGGTATTTTTACAAAGATTGCCTGTCAGTCAGTCTGTCCAGCTTTTCATCTTGTGCCTCCCGTTTCTGTAGGTGGCGCTCTTCACTATTATTTACGATGATAGCGACGCTGCTCACGCTAACTCTTCCAGGAGAAGCGTGAATCGTTTCATTGCAAGAAGATTGTTTTTCTTTGGAAACTGCTCCCGACACCAGGTGTTAGGAGCAATAAACATTAAAGCATTTTTTATGTGAACCCACTATAAATCACTATTGTTTTATATCAGTCAGCATAGGAGTAGCAAAGCAGACATTTTTATGAACCTCTCGCAGATGAATACTTCAGGCTAAAGCGAGGAATTCTCCAGGTCATTATGTGAGCCGAGGCTGCTCTGTGTCCTCTGTCTGTGCTGTCCCTGCCATCATGGCAGTGCTTCAGTCCTTGGCCCACTCCCACAACCTCTCCATTCACAAACGATAATGCCAAACAGCAACTGGACACCTAAAATTGGCTCCCACCAATCACACGCCACGCATTAATTCTATTAGTCTCTCTGAGCTCCAAATTCTTCTGCCAGTTCAGGATTAGCCCGCACCACTATTTGTCTGTAGATTTTTAATTAATGACTTTGATTGTCTTTTCTGTTTGGTTTTGCCAATTGAATCAGGATAAGACTGTCGAGTTGAGCTTTTCCGTTTTGTTTATCCTTCATGCTGTTGTCGTTTTTTCCCCCTCTCCTTCTTTCTGGGGGGGGGCTAAAAGTCCAACACAAATCCCATTTCTTGTTGTTCGTGTTCAGGAATTATGTTCAGCCTTCCTATTTCCCTCAGACTCCCTGAGGCACCTGGGATTAAATGATGCGTGATATGTGATGTGTGTGTGCAGTTTTTCTCAGCCTTTACTGATAGTCTCCATCGTATAACGGTATTCTGTGTGTAACAATCGCAGTAAAGACTGACCTTCAATGATCTAAAGGTTTGAAGGTTTACAGAATGTGAGTATGTGTTGTGAGTGTGTGGGTATCGGTGTGTGTGTCCGTCCTCGGGTAGCTCTGTGTGTGTGTGTGTGTGTGCATGTGGATGAATAATCTCTTTACAAGCACCAAACATTTGAAATTACTCGACATGCTCTGTCCTCAGAAGACACGATGGCACAGTCCACAAAAATTACAAACGTGACCTGAAATGTTGCCCTGTATTTGGTAGATTTAGTTTGTGAGTTGTATTTATTTGATCATAGGAGTGCACTTGTGTCAGCGTGTGTTTGTGAATGGCGCACGATGCGAGTGGATGTTCAACATACAGCACATGTGTCTGCCTCCTGGAACACATGTGGTATTAAAACTAGTGATCTCGGTTACAGCGTAATGAGGTGTCACAGATATAGATACACAATAGATAAAAAAGGAACACTAATACATGCCAATGCATTAGATGAAAAATGCGCCAAGAGACAAGCTTTGCATAATTGCACCGTGTCCGTCGTTCAGCTTGTAAACATGTGCTATGAAATCATTTCCTCTCCTCTATAATGTATCTCAAACCCCCTACTCAGCAATCCCCAACTACTCCATTCCTGGACGGCCTTTAGACACAGGAAGTGCCTTAGCAGGTTTCTCAATATCTCAATATTAAATTAGACCCGTCATTTAATACATCCCCTGGTGTAGAGATTGGCATCATTTTCCCCATGCATCCTCTGAATCTCCTGGCCAAAGCAAAAAGACACCTGACCAACTACCGGCCTCCCCGGTGCCTTTCATAAGAAGCTACTGTAATAGGTTTATTGAAAATAACAAGGTTGTCTTCTAAAGTTACAGGCGGGGCTGTGCTCCTGTCTCGGCTTTAACATCAATAAGCTGGGAAGTATTTTTCAATGGAGCTGTTTTTGAGGCTTTTTGGAACTGCTTACCAAGGTATGCAGCTTAATGCTGAGGATAATCATGTGGGTTTCTGTACCATTCCTATATCTTATGGATACAGTGCACATATCTCAAAAGACATGTAAGTATATGGCAAACCAAAACATATAATACATAAATGAGTAAGGAAGGCATTGGATATAAAAAAAGAAAAATGACTCCCAGGCTTGAAATGAATTCCTCTACATCAGCTTTTTGTGGTGATGTGCAAACTCATAAAAGCGTGAACGTTTAATTAATATATTAGAACAAAACTCCGCTTTATTGTGAGACATTTTAGGAGCGAGAGCTGAATTAGTCAGACACCAAATAAGTTAAACATATAAATGTAATTGGCCTTCAGCTGCTGGAGCGATATTGTGTGTTTTTCTAACACCACAGAGACATTTTAGTCAGGTTCAGAAATCAGTCAGAGCACAGATTGATCCCCTTCCTCCTGCACAGCTCTGTCACCTCCTGAGCCCGAGACTGTCTGTGCTCCCCAGTGGGTGTGTGCACGCCGGAGTGCACAAGATTGGGTGTGTGTGTGTGTGTGTGTGTAGGCATCTGTGTTGTCTCCCTTTTCACAGAGAGGCAGACATAATAGGGTAGTGTCAAAACTATGACAGACACACACACACACACACATATATATGTGCGCAGAGTTAAAGGCACTAAAACGCAGGATTATAACGTAATCTGACGTTTCTTGGCTGATATGCTGATTCACCGATTAGAAACCAGTCTGCAGTGCCAGCAGTGAATGTGTGTGTGTGTATTTGTGTAGAGTAGATGACAGATAATGTGTGTGTGTGGGCGTAAGGGGGGAAGGGCGTGTTTGCATTAACGTGTGCATTTGGCAATACAACGTGAAAGAGAACAATCCTGCAAATGACAATTGCAAAGCTGCATCTCTCTTATTGGAATTCAATAGTCAACCTCTGTATTGTCGTCCACTTGGACAGGAAAAACACACAACAACAAACTCTCATACACGCACAAGCGGGGCAGTTTATGATAAGCTTGCTTACCCCAAATGGACTTTTCCAACTCATGCACACACAGCCACAGCCACACAAGCAGCATACATTAAGCTTGCTCAACAAATTGGCTGCCCGGCGCACACGCATACTGCAACACGGTGATATATATATTTTTTTCCCTCCTGTTGTGACGCGTGCTCATTGTAAGCAGCCTAGCTCTGCCGCCCTGCTCTCCTCATAGACGGTTTAGCTGCTTCGCTGCTGCGCTGGGTGGCAGCCAGTGAAATGGTGGCGCTCATTGTGGAAGGCTGCTGGCTGCCATTGATTTGGCCCAGCAGGTCTCTAAGGATACACACTGTTGCCCTGCCGGCTAGGCCCAGGGAAGGGGAGTGTAGTGTGTGTGTGTGTGTGTGTGTGTGTGTGTGTGTGTGCATGTTTGTATGTGTGAGACGGTGTCGGATATAAAGGGAAAAGGGATTGTAAAGTGCATTTATTGGAGTGTACAGTGGTACACCGTGTGAGGACAGCTCTCTTAAATCCCATTCTGCAGCGTGCCTGCACTAAGTATAAGTTCCGAAGTGTTTAAACCCCTTCGGGAAAACTATAGGAAGGTCCAGAGCGATCAATTAGCTGTAATGCTTTTGATGTGATTTGTTGTGTTTATCCACCGAGAGAGAGAAAACAAATTCTACAGAGAAGTGCTCTTTTCTGGAATATCCATAATTCGCTGTCATCTTACCTTCTCTCGCCTCTCTGTTTTTTTTTTTTTTTCCCACACTTCGACTCCTCAGACAAGCTTTGAAAAACAAACAAAGGGAAGCTGGCATCAGACTATAAATAATGCAGAGACACAGATTGGGGTCAAATGCTTTGGATTCCACGACGCATACATCCGCCTGAATGGGAGCTTGTGCACCCACACACACACACACACACACACACACTCAGATTTACATTATACATTGTGTCTTTCTTTTTCTTATAGGCAAAATTTATTCCCTCGTGAGCAGTCAGTGTGGTAATTAAGTGCATGTGCACGCTCATTACGCACTGTCAAATATACAACCAAGTGCACACTGGCTCTCTCACGTACACACTTACTACTGTACACACACAAAGGCTGTTTACTGCCTCCATGTCCCTCGATGACAAAGCGTGACAAACGAGTCTGTTCAGAACACATTTAGGTCTCGTTGCATCCTCCCCCCCCTCTCCACCCATTCCTCTCCTTTTCATAACTTCGACAAGGGCAACTCAGCCATCCTCTCTATCCACAGCTCCTATCCATCAGCACACTGCCATAACCTGCCGCTGCTCCGTGATAAATTACTTTTCATGTGCTGATATATTGGCCTATCAGACTTTGAGGAAGTGACAGATTAGATCATTATGTCCCTTTATGATTATATGAGTCTTGTTTTTTATATATATTAGTGTTTATCCAATGCAAGTTTGTGTTGTGTTATATAGGAAGCATTTTTCATTGTAGTGTACTTTCAAGGAGGGTGAAAAGAAGGAGAGGAGATGAGAGTGGTGTTTATGAGGGGAGACTTTAAAGGTGTTAAAAAGCCAATGCACATAAAACAGCCTTTCTTTTAAAGAAAAGCCTTTGAAGGAAGCACCTTTGTACAGTCCTACAATACATACTCTTTGTATACGCTAACAATTTCTCCTCCAACCACTGTCAGAGGAGAAATTGGTGTGTGTGTGTGTGTGTGTGAGAGACTGTTTTGAAGTAAATTTCCTCAAGTGCATTAGTCAGAAATTGGTGCAAAAATGCTGGTGAGCCTAAAGGGAAGCTCGTCCGCTTTGATTCTTAACTACCACATTGATTTTTAGAAAGGAAACAAAGCAATCTGTGATGAAACTTGATTGCACAGATAGCACGATACCATATTCTCTACATTTTACACATTTAGTCGCAGAAAGACCCAAAAATACTTTGGTTTGTTCCAAAACATGTAAGAAAACATTGCTATCTGCGTTTTAAGGTTGATATTTATTAATGTTGACTGACACTTGAAGTTTATAACTAAGGGGAAATATGAATAAAACAATAAATAATTTTAACAAAACAAAATAATTTTATATTTACTGTAATATGTAGTAATGCACTAGTTTTACTTACTCAGCCAGTTATATTAGACATATTGTGATGATCTAATATAAAACATCCGTACAGTCTGGATGATGCTTAGCTTTATCTGAGCCAATCAGCACCCAGGATACTTGGCCACATGCTCTGATTGGGTAGCTTTTCAGCCAATAATGTGTATGAAATGAACTGGACAAATCAACTGAGGAAGCATGTACCAGGAATAAAAAGAGCCACAGAAATCCATGATCCAGTGAAAAATCCAGGATATATAATGAAATATGAAAGAAGGTGATATAATGAGGGTACTGTAAATACTTTTTTTTTTTTGCTGCCCATGACATACACACATTCACCAATTAGAGCAGAGGAATATTGTTTTGATGAACTTGTGGTGAACTGTAGTCCTATGTAAAGCTAGTCCTGTGAAGAGAAACTGATGCAATGGATGCAATAGGCTTACACTGCTTTAGCTAAATAGTTCATTTATGCCACATACTGTATATATCTGCTGTTCTCATGCATGTAATAGATTGCAGTGATAACAGGGTCATGCTGTATAACACTTTGAATTGTTTAGAGTGAAGTATATATTCAGTCTCCTATATGTCTGTGACTTTAGAGACATTTCTACTGCCATGTGTAGAAATTTGTATTTTCACCTTAAGTGGCCATGAGCAGCACATGAAACAGCTGACTCGTTGGACTTGAGGTACGGCGCTCTAAAGTGGATGCAGCTGCTGGATCTTATTAAGCTTTTCTTTTCCTCTAACCCTGAAAAACAAGCAGAGGCAATAAAAATGTCAATGTCAGATTGTTATAGTCTCCCGTTCAGCACTTTAACATTATATAATACAACTTCAGTTCATACCTAGTGTTCCCTTTTTCAAGCTAACCCTGAAATCAATTCCACAAGTGATGCACAGTTCCTGCAATCAAAGCAATAAAGCTGCAGTTCGACCTTCTGTAGAAATAGTTTATACAGTAGAGAGTATTTACAGTGCATGTGCAGTGTTTTAGTGCTGGTCTCATTCAGCCTGTAGGCTCTCTCCCTGACCCCTGACTCCTAAATCCTCTCCGATGGTGTGGGGTCATGATTGATGACGTCATTAGGAGCATCAGTCACACATAGAAACGAGGACACGCTTTGATAGACAGCAAGCTCTCTACATCCATCTTTCTCTAGCATGTGTCCGGGGAATACCATTTATCAAACACCAAGCTGCGAGGTACCATGCAGCATTTGTTGCTGTCAGTCTTCATCATTATAGGAGTAGTTTTTGTGTTCTTGTTATGACCAACCAAGAACATGGCTACGTCGCATGTTGGCGTACACTGCATGTCATATATCTGTGTGTGTGTGTGTGTGAGAGAGAGAGAGAGACAGAGAGAGATAGAGGTAGTGAAAACTCCCCATGGTACCACTTTACTCCTCAGTATTCACTCCATGGCCCCCAGTCCCTTCAAGTGTAAGTCAAGCCCTGCGTTGCTGTCACTAACCATTATAACGTATAGAGCACCATACAGGGTTTCTCTCCTTAGAGGCCTGCAGCTCAAATGCACACACACACACACACACACATACACACACAGATGGAAACACATATTGTCCATTCTGTATGCATGCACAGCACCACACATCATACACTATTCTGACTCTGGCTCTTGTTTGAGTTCACTTTCCCTCATCTTGCAGTTTTCTCATCCTCTCCCTCACACTGGTTCAGTAATACCTAAGTACACTTACTCTGTATACAGTCTTGAGGTACTTTTTGTACTTTCCTTGAGTAGTAAATACTTTACATTCTACTCATTTATTTGCTGCAGTCACTTTAATACAGATCCAACCCAATTATATTATAATTTCATAATCTCATTGAACACTTTATTGGCGACCTAAAAATCCAATTTGAAGCACTCCTGAAGCTCACTAGTGAACACATTATATTCCATTTGTTTAGTCTGGTACAAAAACAAATTATTAAACTTGCAGATCAGAGGGAGTTATATGGCTGATCAGTTTTTGGCTGATACCAGTTTCCAGGCAACCAATGAACACTTCATGAATTTACTACAACCCCGGTGAATTTTTACACTTTTTTTTGTGGGCATGAAACAAATTACATACAAGCATTAAATAGTGAAGTGTAGGTGATACGTGCAAATGAAGCCAGGTTAGCCATTTTCACACTTCTTTAAATAAAGACTCTCAGTGCTCCACCCCGTCTCTCTTTCTCTCTCTGTTTCCTCTTCCTCTGAATCCTTTCAACACATTTGCATTAACACGCATCGCTGATCGATCTAGGACACAAGTCTTATTTTCTAAGTCACGGGTCAATAAGATGGTAATCTGTTTGACACTGTGGTAGTCATCTTACTTAAGGAACTCAAATAAGCCACAGCCACCCTGCTGTTATATAAAGTGCAGGATCCAGTGGAGACAGATGGAGCACTAATAGAAGCAACCGGAACTTTTTTAGGGGCTGTTTGGGAAATCATGTCAGAGTCTCTGTCTCTCGCCTGTCTTGCTCACACTTCACTCTCTCTCTCTCTCTTACTCTCTCTCTCTCTCATATTTTCTCACACACACACACATCTGCAAACCACACACACACACACTCTGCAGGTCTAAACTTCCTTCCTCAATGACATCATTGAGTTGTGGTGCCCCCAGCGGCAGCAAGCCTAGGAAGGGCGGAGGCGCTGGCGCTGGCGCTCGGATGTCTGATTTGATTCACCCTGACAACCAAGGACCATTTGGGAGCCTTGTAACCACGGCAACTCCCATCACAACATTCTGGGTGGTTGGTCGACAGGGCCAGTCAGGGCCAGTGTTCCTTGCATCCATTTTTAATGACCAGTGTACTTAGTCGCTCTTCCTGGGCCTGTCTCCCCGCGGTCCCATCTCCACGAAGGAGAAGCAGCCGCACTTGGTGGAAAAAGCCCCCATTACATATTTATTGTCCCCAGTCTTAATTATTGAGCCAAAGGGGATATGGGCTCTCCGTCTCTCTCTCCTGTCTCTCTTTTTAACTTGCAGGGACGAGATCTTCTCTGTCCGTATGTCTCTTTTCTCTCTTGCGTCTCCTCAGTTTTCAGACCTCCGTCCTTCCAAGCTATGCAACTTCATCTCCGTATAAAGTAACCACCAATGGAAAATATGAGGTTTTGTGTACGCTGTGCTCACAGCAGCTTGTGTTATGGAAAATTACACAGTGTGTTTGAATATTCTTGCAGAAAAGGAACAGGCATATGTGACATGCATGCGGTGTTGTGTGTGTCACAGCTCAGGGGACGGTTTATTTATTTCTCAGCTCATATAGACATGTAGTTAAGTTTCTCTGGAAACTGCATTTAGCTGAATCCTGGGAGAACCGTACACAAGATATAATCAAATTTTAGGCACATGCATTGCCTTCCTAATTCTTATAGTTGGGGTTTATTATTGAGTTGGCCTGAATCTTTCAGTGTGCACATATCCACACACAACAAGAAATATCACCATTATTTAAAAATTAATTCATAGAGTTCACATCTTTGCATTTCCCTGCATGTTATTTTGAGTCATACTCATGTACTCCCACTACTCTGCTGGCCAAAATCAATCTGAGGAAAAGGGTTTTGTAACCCCATCCTTCTCGTTCAGCCGTTGTAACATGACATTGGAGAAGATTGATCAAGAAATGTATTTTTGGACTCAGTTGTCCATCGCCTCCCCTTTGACCTTCAAGGTTGTTATTCTTTATGATTCAGTTGACTTTTGGCTGTTTTTCTGCAGTGCAGAAATATTTCTTTTTCTGTAGGGTTTTTTTTTCTTAGATCTATCTGAATAGATACAAAGAAGAGGATGAAGATTTGCTCTAATTTGTCCACTGCACATGAAATCACCTTGACGGAAGCATGAAGGAAGTGCGACTTTTTTTGCATTCACATTGGGCTTTTCTTTATCTAGTCAGCAGTCACTCTAGTGCTCATTGAAGAGGAGAGTGTTTTTCTCTCACAATGGGAAGGCCATCTCTTGACTTGTGGTGCACCGTGGAATTCAATGAATGCATGAAGCAGGGTTCATGAACTGCTGCGTGGTTCCTCTGCCGCCTCCTCCTCATCCTCCTCCTCATCCTCCTCCTCTCCTGTCAGAAGAAAAACAGGAGGTTCACTCAGTCATTGTGGGGCTTTGACTGTGTGAGTGCCTGTTTCTGTGAATGGGTGCATGTTTGCCTCACTTTTAAAACCACAGGAAAATGCATTCAGCGCAGGAAAAGAGTGGGAGGTAAAGGACTGTGCTGTGTTGCACGTTGACGAATCGCTACGTATTGAACATCCAGTTTAGATAGTGTATAATTGAAGAGGATCTGGGAGATGGGTTATAGCTGGAGCACCATGTGGATAAAAGGTCCAGTTATTGAAGGGTTAGCCCGCTTTTGGTCTAGAGGAAATCCATATTTTATTTGACGTGAGAGCTGCTCAAGGGCTGTAAATTATTACTGCTGTATTCTACCTGCTTGCGGAGGTCACCCAGCCAGTTAGATCAGTAGAGCTGTGGATGTACCTTCATATGTGTGTGTGTGTGTGTGTGTGTGTGTTCCTGCGTCAGCACACATGTTCCTCCCGATGTGTGTCCAGCCCCTCTAGCCTACAGTAGTATGTGTAGCATGTCACGGGCCCACAGCAGTCACACCGTAACCATACTGCAGGCTCATCCATCCATAGATCTATCCCTCCCTCCATCCATCCATGTACTAAAACACATTACAGAGATGACTGCCTCCGATGTGCCACTTCACCCCCAGCACTAAAGGCTTTCTACTGTACATTGTATGCCACTGCAGGGGGGAGGTATCATGGTCACAATCAGCACACATGCAAGCACATGCACAAAAATATGAAAAGTTTGGAAAGAGTAAATAACGTACTGCACATAAGGATCATTTTGATGTACTTTACTTAAAAATGTATGTTTTTTTTTAAGGCTTTTTTGAATATTTTTTTGCAGGGAGAATGTTCAGTCCATTTGTGTTCATCCATAACTGTGTTTTTTGCAGTTTAATATTTTACTTGCAAAACATAAAATAAGGTCAAATATACATATACACTACAATTGTGTCATTTATTTCTAATTGTTGCAGTTTAATTTGGTAACAGACATAAAGCAACATCTCTTTGACTACTTAAAATGTTAGATTACAGCCTCATTTTAATCTATGAAAAAATATTTAATTATTCTATTATTATATCTATAAACTATACATATTATGGTATCTTTAAATAATAGAATAATATAATTTGTAACATCATATAATTCCCTACTCATACAGACCTAAATCCTATCTTAAAATTGTTTTGTTTTTTTAGCCACCTCAAAAATCCAAAGATATTTAATGTACTGTAAAGATAAAACATATACTTTTCTCTTTTAAAATCTCAGAAGAAACTTGTTACTTTATCAGTTGTTTATGCAAATAGTTAGTGGATACATATTAATGAAGACAAGACCTCGTTGGAAAACATGTCTGAGTATGTTTCCATTCAGGCACTGCTGCTTAACATAGCTTACATCAGAGCTCAAGTTACATTGTGACAGATGTGAAATCGCCACACTGAAGCGACCACTTCACTTTCTCTCTCTCTCTACTTCCAGCTCTTTCATCACACTCACCAGTTCCTCCTCACTGTACTATTCAGATCCCTCTCTTTAACCTTCTTAGCCCTCATCTCTCATCTTCCTCCCACTTCCTCCCTCCATCCCTCCCTCTGCAGCCCTGCTGCTGTCTTTACGACCCTCTCACTAATGCACCGCTCAATTAGCCTTCGATGAGGTTTCCACTCAAGGCTGGGTAAATAGGTAATTACATGTTGTCATCCCCCCACCTCGTGCTAATCCACTCAACTTCGCTGCACTCTCTGTCTACCTCTCTCTTCCTCTTGCTCTCTCAATATCATGGATGGCTGCCAGAGATGGTCCAATAGAGGCCCAGCAAGGGCCTGTTAGTCACAGCTGGCTTAACCCTTCGATTGGCCACGTTCAGCAGTCTACCTAGTGCACAGTTTTCCCTTTTTTCAAGCAGAATATTAAGTTGGTTATTTGGGAAACCATATAATCAGAATAGGATAACTGGAACCACCCACTGGCTAAATGCTGACGAAATCATGCCTGCTAATAGGAGAGCTAATGCGTTGCAGGTTTTTGGCTGTCAGAAAGAGGTGACATGAATGGTCACAGGTGGAAAGTAATGGTGGTGGGGATTTATCCTTCTTGTGTGACTGACAATCAGAGAATGGTAGGAACTGTGGCTCTGCACTCTAATAGCTATTTATGCGATCAAATCGGCTGCCTGAAGGCAGCAGTCCATAGACAGAGAGGGAAGCTGGTGGGATGCATTATTGTGCCTGTGTGTGCCGAGGCCAAAAAAAGGAAACACAGCATTTATTCGCTTTACAGCTGCTGAAATAAATTGATGTAAATGCGTTGTCTTCGAGTTGTCCTCATCTGTTACATCAACAATAACAATGTTTACCCATGATATATAAATGTCTGTTCAACATCATCCATCCAGACAGGCCCACACATTTCACCATTGTCAAGGTCTGGCCATTTTTCAACCACGTCGTAACAATGTGGATTTTCATCTTTCATGTGTTAACGCCACACCGCTCTCACACAAGCAGATGCTAAAAAAAACGGACCAGGCTTCCTGCTGGGACTACCACCTCTGAACATTTTATTCAAACAACAAAAATACAGAACAGAGGCAGAGAGTAATGTCTGCAAATTGAACTTTGAAATTGAAATAAAAATTTATTCTAAACAGAAGTGGAAGCTGGATGCACAGGGTAAAACTGGTAGTCCTCGGATACACTGTATAAAATTGGTGGAATACTTATTTTTAAACAAAGGGAATATAATATCCCCAAATAGGATATTCGATTGACATTCAAGTCTTGCTTTTCTATAGAGCCAGATAAGATATTGTGAAACCAACTCACACTGCCAAAAAAAAGAGAAAATATAGTTTATTTGGACCTTTGGGGATAGGACAAAAGACAGATAAACAAAGTTAGAGGAAGAGTTAGGGAGAGAAGAAGAGGAAAGAAAGTAAAAGGAAAAGAGGGAAGAAAGGAGGGATGGTGTTGATGCAGAGGAGGAGAGGAGTGTTTGGGAAACCAGGGGAAGTGATGAGTTGAGTACAGCCAGACATCCTAAATCCTCATCTCAATCAATCACATTTTCTCTTCCTCTCCTCTCAGTTTGTCTTATTGATTTCTTGTTTCTGCCAGTGTCCTGAAAGCCGACTCAAATGACTTCTCAGAGTTTTTGGGGCTCCATCTCCCAGTGAAAACTGGTATTTGGTCATTCGTTCTCATAGCAACGCATCTCTTACATTACTCTCTTGTGAAACCATTTCACACTTGTTCATTATGTTTTTAAGCAGTGTAAATCTTTGGAAACTGGTGACAAGTTGAAGAAAATGGCTTTTGAATGTTTCACTTCCAAAGCTACATTTGCAGTGTTATTTACATAGTTAAATGAGTACCGTATTTTCCGGACTATAAGCCGCTACTTTTTTCTGATGCTTTGAATTTAAACACCGGTGTGGCTCATGCATCGGTGGCACGAAGCTCGTTGGCTTTTTACAAGCTAGCAAGCTCCGTGCCGCCGATACATTTAGTGTCATCACATCACACCCGGTCAGAGTGGACCACATGAAACTGTTCAAATAAATTCAATAGCGGCTTATACACTGAATAGTCCGGAAAATACGGTAATGTCAATGCAAAATCCAAATCCAAGTCTATGGCTGTTTAATTTTCTTGGATTATACCCAACTTAAGTCCAAATCCACCTAAAGTTTTACAGCTCTGGTTTGGATGTAGTGGTAAATATGTAGGGGGTGTAGCACTCACCGCCTGCAAACAGCAGTTAACATTTTTTGATTAAACCATGAACAAGATCTTCCACTAACCCTAAGAAGTTTCTGCAGTTTGCATCATTTCGAGATGTCTGTGTCCACGTCAGAAACCACCTGCATCTTAAGGCTACCTCTGCCTTTATTCTCTATGGAGGTTTGCAGAGACGTCTGTGTTTGTGTGCAGAACCAATATTCCAGTTCAACCTGGACGACTCACGTTGTCAAGCAAAGAAAAAGCAGGTGGCCTTAATTGCTCTCTTGAATGTACTAGGTAAATGCATAAATGTTAGATATGAATAGATATGTGTATGAATTAGAAAAATAAATGCAGCTTGTATTTTATTCTCCACCCACACAAATCCAGCATCTGACTCACTTCTGCAAAGGGCACAGAGGTGGCTTGGTGGAGCGTTTTCTCCCTGCCCCTTGTCTTGTGTTTCTCTCCAATGAACAAACACACACACATATAGATTGTGCATATAAGATGTACATATACAGTGGTTGCTCTTATGCTAAAAGGCAGGTGAGTCACGCAATGCAGAGGCAATTAAAATCTCTGTCGCAGTGCAATGTCATCCCTACAGACATTGATACTGATTGTGTGCCTTCAAAGATCAACATTTCTCTTGAAAACATGCTCAGGGGTTCCTCTGGAGTCTGTTTGAGTCCGCTTGTGTACACTGGGGGAGATGACAGATAACTGGTAATCAGCATGTGTATGAGTTTATGCGCACGCACATGCTCAGGAGTCATATACATCAAACAAATACTCTCCCCGCAAGCCGCTCCCGTTTATGTATTCTCTGTTGTGTCACATTTTGCTGCACTTTTTGTGCACATCTCATTTCAATACTGTGTGTTATCTATCAGCTATGAGCCCGTGTGAGTGTTTGCAGCATCTTCAGCTAAAGCTCTGGTATCACTTTTAAGAAAATGATAAATAATCAAAAGATGTGTCGTATTTGAAACCACCTGCGCTAAAATGGAGGACATGCTGAGACCAGAAGACTTTAAGTCCTTTTGGGTTCAAGTTAGTCATACTTGTGAAACACTCCATGTGGGAGAATATGCAAGTAACAAGTGTTACCGTGGTTACCGAATGATCAAGTGCAGTTTACACTTTTCCTTTTCAAACCACTTGATGAATAAACAACACCAGGGTTCAACTGACAGCTTTCACACCTGTGCAAATGAACTGAACCAGAGGGACAAATACATAAGAGTTTGTTTGAACCACACAGGTTCGGTGTGAACGTTCCCTGACATCATCAAAATACTGTGTGGACGTATGAAAACTGGACTTGAACTTGAACTATCCTCACTGGAAACAGAGGGCGGCACAAACCTTGTTTCCCCCACTTAGCTTATCTTGTTTTTCGTGCAGCGCTATGATGCAACAAATACAAATTGTCTCCCCATTGACATTTCTGTCAGTCTGCCACTGTTTCAACAGGGCAAATAGAATAAGTTAATTAGTATGTCTAATTGCATTTGGTGGCTCAGCTTTTGGAATATCAAATCAAATTAGGATTCTCAGTGTTCTTTTTCATGGCACACGGTTTGCCTTAAGCTATGCTTTTTAGGATCTGTCTTTTGTCTTTGTGTCTATCTTTTTCAACATCCCTTGGAGCTGTACTACGCCTTCGCTTTGTAGTCTACCCTCCTCTCTCTCATCATCCACCCACTCTTTCTTTTTTCTTTTCTTTCCATTTTTGGATCTCTTATAATTTTTTTATTTTTTTTCACTTTCGCTTACTCGTCTCTAAACTTTCCAGCCCTGTCTCTTAATAAATTGACGCACAACTAAACAACTAAAAGTTATGTTCAATAACATGTAATAACATGTTATAAAATTGTATAAAAATGTCCCTATGAATGGGACAAAATAAAGCTGTTAATCCTGTAAACAGCTAGTTAACGTAACTGTATCGTTTCAATCGTTTTCTGTTATTTTATAATATAAGCACGTTAATACATTTTACATACGTCCTTCTGTCTGTCCTCCAGAAAAACATAAGCCAGTCTGTCCCTCTTTGAGTTAGTCTTTGTTCTGTCAGAAGCTATCCCAGAGATAAGTGTAACAGATAGCTGCAGGCCCAGGCAGACAGACAGTGTATAATTGAGTGATAGGGACTAATGTAAGTGAATGGCTTACGGCCGACTGTGATCCATAGCAGCAGCAGCAGAAGCTCAGGCACAGAGGGAGGCTTTCTGTGAGGCCCTTGGTAATACTAGCAACAACAGCCACCCAGATTACAATCTGGTGACTACCTGGCTGTGTTTGTGCGACCATATGTGTGTGTGTGTGTGTGTGTGTGTGTTTGAGTGTGTATGTGTGGCTCAGGTTATCTTCTTTTTGTCTTCTTTCCATTACGCGTCTCTTTTCTTGTCTGCTTACCCCTCGACTTTCCTTTCTCCTCCCTCCACACACCTTCTTTTTTCTCATCTCTCGCTCTATCTTTTCATCAGCCCTCCATCACCACCAGCTCCTCAGCCCCTCCTCCTCCCCCCAAGAGTTATCTTAGCTCTTTAATTAACGTGACATGCTGTGAAGTGAGATACTAAATAATGCAGGCTTTTCCAGTGACATCGAATCAGCTGGAGGGATTAGCGGCCACACACAGCACACACAGACACACACACAGACACACAACAAAAAACAGATACCCTTCTGTATCATTGATCTACCTTTACCCATATGAATTCTGCAGTAAAATAGGCTTAATTAGACAAATATGCTTATAAATGCTCTGGTGAGAATAGATTACCAGTGTGCATTCAGAATGGGACAAGCATTTATCTCATAGTCTCAGGTAAAATACAGGACAGTGTGTGTGGTGTTAGCATTGTTCAGGAGTTTAACAATGATTCACTAAAACATCCAAAACTAAATAAAAATGATTTCCCTCCCTATATATATTGTCCTTTTCATACTGTATTGCTGAATGTCCCTACAAACTGTAGTAGTGTAAATGTGTGCAGGACTTAATTTAGGCAGGAAGAGATCTAGGTTATCCCAAAGCAATTGTTTCGAACCAAACCAAGTGGAAAATCCAGCGTGGGTTTAGTTGCTGGCTGCCTTGGCTGCAGGGATGCTAAGAGCTCAGGGTTCCAGTGTCCCCCCCCCCCTTGTCTTTTTTTAATCAGATGGCTTGTGCAGGAGTGGAGGGGATTAAGACTGCTGCTGCTGCCGCTGCTGATGAATCTGTCCAGTTTTGGAAAGCGCACAAACACATGCACATACCCACTCACATGTGCACGCAATACGGGGCCACACAAACTCCAGGCACGCACACACGTCCAGATCGGCTCAGGACAGGTGCACGCAGCTAGCGTTCATGTGCACAGGCAAACACGGGAGTCGCACGAAGTAGCCCGTTCACTAGCGTACGCGGCACAGACCTACGCATCTCTCCCTTCAGCCACTGATCACTGTCAGCGTCTCTCATTCAACACTGTCAGTTTCTGGACAGCAGCAGTGATCTGCCATGTATCATTGTGTCATGTGATTTGAGCTGTGAGATTTCTGACACACAGACTGACGCCTGTCTCTTCTAATGCCAAACACTCACACCATTCACTGCAGATGGCGGAGAGACAGATAGACAGAGGGACAGAGGGGGAAAAAAGGCACAAAAAAAAAAAAAAATCTGAGTGATGGATGGGAGAAAGATGTTGGTAAGTGAGTAATAGGGAATGACAGGAACAGGAAAGGGAAAGTTGTGTTAAATAGAAAGGATATCAGGATTTAAGGGAAGGAATGTAAAAGAAAAACCTGCAAGAACTAGTGCGGGAGTGAAAACTGTGAAGGCCCAGACAAAGAGACGGAGTCTGAGGAAGGAAGTGAGCTAAGGATGAAAGGATAGAGACATTGAGCTGTATGTTGATCCAACACTTTGTGCAACATAGCCAGCAGATAACACCAGTCAGTCTCCTCCCACTTTAATCTCCCCATCATCCATCAATCCCTTGCTCTATCCTTCCACCCCTCCATCTTAAAGCCATTCATTCCTTTTCATCAATCTGAAATCATGCTGTTTTGACGTACATTTGGAAGAAATCTGGTATTGAAGTGCGGCCTGCTTTGTAGATTGTATAACAAGTTAAAACTAAAGCAAAAAAAAAATAAAAATTGAGGCTGCTGCTTACTTCGGAGATAAAAACCGAACTTCAGAAAAGACTGATGTTTTAACGCCAAATGTTTGCCATAAGTTGAAATTCATTAGCTACTTTGCGAACTCTCACACACACACATACACACACACACACACACACACACTCACACATCAAAACACACCTCCGGCAATGAGTGTATGGTCCTAATGAAGCAAGAAGAGGAGAGGCAGCTGCATAACTGGAGTGTGAGGCCTAGAGGGAACTCACACACTTCAAGCCTGCGTGTGTGTGTATGTGCTTGTGTTTGTGTGTGTGTGTGCTCACAGACTACATAATGTCTGAAACTCTCTTAATTTGGACTTTTTCTAATGATTGCATTTTCTTTTTTCTTCTCCTGTCTCACTTCCTGCTTCTCTCCCCAGGTTGTGAGGGCCTGTTTCTATCGTCCTGTTGTACAGTGAGGCAGTGAGCTCACGGTGGATACAGCATGCATGTGTCGACATATCCCATGATGCACTCTGCCAGTCCAGGCCTGCTCCTCCTCAGCTTCCTCTTCCTCGCTGATGCTGACAGTGAGTCTTTTCACACTCAGACCCATTTAATTATATTTTCACACTTCACACACACACGGTATATAGTACTGTGCAAAGGTTTTATCCGCTATAGATTCATATCCATCAGGGCAGAATGAGGACTTCTCCATTTTTCTTTTTTGTTTAATATTTTTTAGTTCTGCCCAGTATCATATACAGTATATTACACAAGCACACCCAGGGTTGTAATGACCTGATTTTGTAAAAAAAAAAAAACACTCCACCCCAGATATCACATGTGTACTGTATGTCTGTGATTGTGTGTGTGTGTATATGTGAAAGTGTATGAGTGTTTGTTTGATAGCAGGTTTGGTATGAGGCCAGCTGTTTTTGTCCATCCCAGTATTACTTGGCATGGATAGACAGACCACATATGGCAAATCAGATAATTTCCCTGCTGCTTGTGTGATCGTGCTCACACTGTGTGCATTTGTGTGTGTGTGCGACTGAGTGAGATCCCTGTGATTCGTTGCATCGTCCAATCTGTGGCCAATGTATTGCTCAAGTAAGATAACATGTATATTAGTATGCTGCTTTAATTATGGCAGCAAGTAATGATTATTTCATTATTAAGCAGATTCATCTGCTGGTTGCTTTCTTGATTAATGTCTGTCCTTTAATCGCTCAGACTTTTCCCCAGACCCTTAAAATTGCTTGTTACGTTGAACCAGCACTTCAAAGAGGGTTATATTTGGTAAATGATGCGTACGTGTCACATTAAGTCATCTGTTTTTTTCCACGTGCGTATGAATCAACTTTGTAAATGACTATTAAACTGAAAGTGTTTAAAAACAAGCTCATTAAGCCAAAAAAATCAAACTCACATCCATAGATTTTCCCCCAGCCACATATACCATACACTCTTTATGTGGATGGGATTTAATATTGTTTAGTTTTCCTGATTGTTTGTTTCCTAACAAACTAGGCAATTTGCTTTTTTCTGTGAAACAACTTGACTTGACTCACTTAGACATCTGGATTATTGCGTACTGATGCATTTGCCAAGCTGCTTGGTTTGGCCTCTCACCTTAACTGAAGACAAGTGAACCAGCAGGAAATCAATGCATCACTCCATTGTTAATCATATATTTATCATTTTCACACATGACTAAGTTGAAGGCACTCCTACACTCAGTCAATGATCACAATCCTGGCTATGTTTTTTTTTTCTGCTGAAGTTTATTTTGTAATTACAATTAAATTAGCACAGTTAAAAAAGTTTTTATTACATTGTGTTTTCCCAAAACCAATGTATAAGAGTTATCTTTTCTTAGACCACGATACGATGAGCCAACAAAGGAAATAGATGTTCTGAAACTGGGATGCTAATGTGCTTTGAGTTTTTACCTGTTTAGGAGAGCGATTTGCCCAAATGTGGCTACTCGGTAATGAGGATATTATTTTTGTAACACTGGAGATGAAACTTTCTGATGTAAAGTGAGACTAAAGGTAAAAGATATTAAGACTGAAGAGCAGTGTGGGAAGATTGGAAGATAAAATGGTCAGAAAGGGAATAATGTAAGAGAAAGAAAAAGCAGTCAGTAAAACCTCTGCTGCGCTATTAAGCATCTGGGACTTATCCTGCCTCAGACATCAGTAATAATGGTATCTATTAGAGTTTTGATTTGATTTGTGAGGTTAGTTGTAAAGTGTAGAAAACCTGCAGCATGTTGTGTTTGTCAGAAGTCAAAAGCTTGCGGTGTGTGACCCTGAACATATATCATCACTACCCTGTAAAACACTAACCTAGTGCAAGCAAGTATAGGCCTGAGGCAGCAATTTCTGTCCTGCAATGTTTTAATAGTATATAGTCACACAGCACCCAGTAAAAGCACACAGGCATCCACAAACCTCTCTTGTTTTCCTTTCAGCCTCCTGCCCTCTTGCCCCATGTGTAAGCTCCAGGGTCAGCCAGTAAAAGCCCAGTCATTCATCAAAACGATGATGCTCCCAGACTTCCTCTATGAGGGTTAGGGGAGCAGCACAGATGCAACAAGGGTGGAGAGGATTCATACTTTGTCTTCTCTGTCTGTATTTTTTCGTTTTCCCCTGCCCTCATCTCATTCGCTGTGACTTTCTCCATTGCTCTTTTCTTGCTTGCTCCCTGCCTCTTCTCAGCACATCCAAATAATCGAGTGAGAAAGGAGGGACAGAGGTCTTGAGGGGGGGCCAAATGGGAGGAAACGCTGTTCATTTCTCTTTTTATCTCATTGTGTATGACATTCAGTGCCTCTTTTAATATCAACAGTGGGGACTCAGAGATTTGAATGTTGAGAATTCAAACGGGGGCTGCTGGGATGCTGACATCTTTGGTGCGCGTCACGTGTCTCCATGTTTTGAAATGTTAAATGCGCTCAGAAAAACGGCTTTCAGTCGTGCTTACTGTTGGTCGCAGTTAATGCCGAATGAATGGAAAACATTTAAAACCTGCAAACAGAGGCTAGATTTCAGTTTTAGTCTTTGTTTCTGTGGCGTTTATGAAACTTTAGAAACACATCAACTCACATGGTTGGTACACAAGTAACGCTTATGTACACACTAGTAGACTGAGGGTATTAAGATGCAATCAAATGGAACAGTATCCCATGTGCATAGTTGGAAACCTTGCATGACTTCACCATATGTGCACTCTGCACACAAGCGCTGGTATAACAGTGGAGGCTGTGCACCGACTGTTTGCATGTGTGAATGTGAGTTTTTCTTTTTTTTAAAAATGATCCCTCTTTTACTCTCTTTTACCCTCCACCTCTCTCTCACCAGCATTTTTTGTTTCTCAGAGCGTTTGTGTGCGCGTGCGTGTATATGACATCTATCTGGTGGATTAAGAGTAATGCCCTGATCCCGTCGCAAACTAGGCCACTGCTCCATGTACGCAGCGAGATGCCCTGCGCGTGAAACAGCATCTCGCCGCGTGTCATTCAGGGTGATGGGAAACAATGTTACATACAGGGCTCTTTCTGCTGACCCTCGATTGCCCCAAAACCAACAAGCTGTCGTCCTTCCCCTTGCAGCTTGGATGTAACAGTGAAATTTCCAATTGAAATGCAAACCCCTTGTATGTGTAACACAACACAACAAACTGAGTCAGTTTTCAGAGGCTTACAGTAGGGGAGGCATTGCTGAGTCGCAGCTGAGACTGTACATTTTGAAGCGGAGCAAGAGTGGTTTCTGCCCAAGGAGGTTGCTGGTAATATGAAACTCTTTACCCTGAGCTTGTATCACATCATCTATGTGTGGTGAAAGCTGTGCATTTCCAATTTCACTGTCCTGAAACCCTGATGTAAAAAAAAAACAATGTAGAAATCAGTAGTACACCTAATGAAAATGTGACCTTTTCATACATGACATATTATAGGCCTGTGCACAACACTGGAAAAACACAACTTTCTCATGTGGTGACTGATTGACCTGTCAAAATTCATCCACACTGCCAGCACTTGCAGGGCCTTCAGGCTCACTGAAATATGAAAGGTGGTTGGCTCAATCTCCGACAGTGACAGCTTGGCTACCTTTGCTTACTCCGGGAGCCACTGCGGCACCAAATATCACCTGCTTAAGACGCGAGCTTTCCTTGTTTACCTGCAAATATTTCATTCAGCTTTTCTTCAGATTCAGAGTTCAAGGGTCTGAGTTTTTATAAAAAGCAGTGCTCCTCTACAAACACATGGCAGACTTTTTTATGAATCCCATATGCCTGTTTTTTTTTTTTTAACTTCTAAAACAAACATCATTTTATTGCTGTTTGCTTTAATCTTAAGTTTTAGGATTGAAATGTGCAGTGTAAACCATCGCAGGCTCCACATCTGTGCAGAAAACTGGACAAAAGTGTATTAAATTTACTGTATTTGATTTTCTGAGAGAAGATGTCATGCTTTTATTTTGTTGAGTGACAGCTAAAAATATAAATATGCATCAGCTGTAATATCAAGTCGTGCACCAGCCATGTGTGTGTCCTTGTGAGCATGTTTGTAGTTGTCTGGTTTATATGTATATATATGCAAGCATGTGTAGTGCTTAGTGTAGATAAGGGATTAGATTGGGATAAGAATCCAGCTCCATGCGGGCGTCATGGCTCCCTGTAGCTGATGGATGAGGTGCCGTCGGGATCCGCTGCGATGAGATGAAGAGGCAGGGTCACTCAAGATTAAAGGTTTCTGCCCTGGGGATTAGTTAAGGGTGTGAAAGGGAATCAAGTTACTTTCTTAGATGGATCGTGTTTCTTTTTTGTGATTGATTGGTGCTGCCTGACTCACTGAAACAGCAAAGAAAAGCCACGATCCTTTTTGACGTGATTACGTATAACCTGAGTACAAAATGTCAGAGTGTCAACACCTGCTCTCGGCAGTTTGGGCCATGATGGAAGCACTGGGTGATTTCTGCTGTACACTGGGTGGTGATGATCAAGTGGCTCCATTGTAGCACTGTAGATTCAGGTCAGTTCCTGTTTGCTGTAGAAATTATTTAAGCATTAGCTGAGTGTTTGTATGCCACAATTAAAGATACTTTAGAAGGAAGTCTGTAAGTGGCTCAATAAATGATAAGATATATATTTTTTTCTTTCCTTTTTTTAATCAACACACAAAAAAATCTAAAAGAGCAACTTCTGGTAAGGATATAACAAAGATTGACTATTGTGTTTGGTTTTCATATGGAGCAACGCTAACTGTTTCATGTGTTCATCAATCACCTTTTCTAATATGATAATAATAATACTACCCAATAAAGCTGCACACAGTACAAACACACACAGTGAAATGGCATTTACACCCTATAAACACAGGACCCCCTCTAAACAATCCACACACACATAGGAGATACAGAGGGGATAGGGTGAGGGCGCCGCCATTGATCCAGCGCACCCTGGGGTGGTTGGGGGGGTCGGTGCCTTGCTCAAGGGCACCTTGGTGGTGCTCTGAATGTGGACCAGCCCCTCTCCAGCCACCAGTCCACACTCTGTATTTTGTCCAGGCTGGGACTTGAGCCGGCGATCCTTTGGTTCCCAACACAAGTCCCAACCCACTGAGCCACTACCACCCCATAATATGTAAAACTAGTCCTTTATTTCACTCTCTGTCCCTTTCTAAATCACTTTGCTCTGCTCTTTACATTGTGTTTACTGTGCTTTATACCTGTTTCATATCCTTTATTAACACCTAGATTTATTTGTAATTCATTTTATAGATGACAGATAAACACTGGTATACCAGTTGTTCCTTTCTCTGAGAAAAACAAACTATGTCTAATGCTGTGGTCACAAAATATAATAATATACTTCTGGAATAAAATCATGAAAAACCACTGATAATAAATAGGACTTTTTCCCTCGAGACATTAGTAGGATTGACACAGTTAAACAGTGTTTACTCTAAATAGGAGAAATCCGCTCCGACAGTGTCGTAAAGTCGACAGCGATGTTGAGTAAATAACAAGAAATGAGCATAACTCATTTTTAATTAACATGCCACTTATCAACATAACTAATTTCCGTCATTATCTCAATAATTCACAGTGTATCTTCTGGACTAATTTATTGTATTGTATTAAAATTCAGCTCTAGCGTTGAAGTGTCGGCGCCCGCTCGTCTGGAATATAACACTAAACCTTAAAAATGAAAAGCTACTTCACAACCTCTTTCCATCAACTGTGCAACAGAGCAACTGCCTCTTTCAGAAGTCACATGCACACAAAATTAAAACGCCACTCAAAGTTTGGTGTATTAGTTCTGCTGTTTAGGGCACATTCATCCTGATTGTGTCGTATACAGCTGGTGAAACAGTGACCTTTTGGACCCCCAATCGTTATTTCATAATGTCAACCAATAAGTGAGACATGGACTGAGAGCATGTGCTGGTGGGAAAGATAAAATGAACTACTTCCTAGCATAGCACGAACGCAGCTGAGCGGTGGTGCGTAAGTAACGCACTGCGACCAGCACTGAGAAAACCCTCTGTTCAGCTTTATGGGAAGCCAGCTCTGACCCAGTAAAGTTGTGCACCCAGTGGGCAGCCCATGTGTTTCTAATGACCTGTGTATAAAAGAAGATCCTGTTTGATTAATTCCTCCCCTTGTGTTTCTAACAAATTAACCCTGATTAACTCGGCACTAGCCAGCCCCCGTGGCAGCTGTGGTGGGTAAGTGTGATGCTAATTGGACGTGCATTACTATCAGCAAAAAATGTGCATTTTATCTTTTGCTCTTGCATCAGTGTAAAAAAAAAAAAAAAAGGGTGATGGTATAGTAACGCTTGGTAACGTCAAAAGTGCACAACTCTGTGGCACAGTTATAAGCATCTTGTTTTAAATGAGGATGAAATAAACTTCCTCTGTGTCTGAGAAACACCGTGAAACCTGAATAACATTTTACTTTAACGTGAAGTTTTATCAACATTTAATTGTGTATAAATTCATTTTCTATGTTGAAATGGTCCATTTTGCCAAATGTTTTCCAATTAGTGCTTTATGTGTTCTGCAGAAGGATGATAGCTGTCTCTGTGTTTATTGGCCCCAGCAATCCAATTTCATTACCAGGGCGAAAACGAGCAGCTGATAATTTGCTCTTAATGTGTCGGTTTGATGTTAATGTGTTTTAAGTTATGGTTCTGGCCAGCTGCCCGCCCACTCTTGAGGCGGACTATCATGGCCCTGGCTCGGTCCCTTATATTGGCCTCGTTCCTCAACTTGTCTGACAAGCCTGATTCAGTTCTCGTTGGAGGAGTCATCAGCCAGCCGCCCACAGCCACATACAACACTATCTTAGATTTTATTTCCTGTCAGTAATCCGGCTTCACTGAGTTTCTCTTTTCCAATTTGTTCACTTTGATACCTGCAGAATCAGACAGAGCGGGCCCCTGTCGCGCTGCGCAATCCATTGCTTTTTGTTGATTTGATTTGTTTGGATAGGTCTGTCTGCTTTATGCTTCTTTTGCCTCAGATCAGCTAAGTGATTGAGGGCGCACAAGATGAGGCCCGAGGGCACGTAATTTACAACATTTTTACTGGGTTTCTTAAAAGATGTGGCGCAAGTTCAGATCACTTAAAAATATGTTTCACAAATGTCTAAGTTCATTATTATTCTCTTTAATGGACAATAATTATTACATCTTTTAATTAGATTCATTTTCTAAATCTAAATTATGATCAGATTAAGGATAAATATACATTTTTATCCTTTTGAGTGGCTCAGCACATATTCATAACATTGTGATTTGTAGTGTATGAGCTTCTTATTTATCGATGCACATCTTTCCCAGTTATTTCCATCTGTTTTCCCTGGCAAATGTGAAATTCCCATTCCTATATTTATGCGCTTTTCCAATCTTAATACACTATATCCGTAAATCATACTCCCTGAAGGATTGTGCTAGCATCTGTTCTTACAAACTTGATCTCTCTCGCTGTGTCCCTCTAGGTTAAGACAGCATCTGCCAGCTACAGTATGTCCCTGTAATATCCTACACAGTGCCATTAGCTTCCTTCACTCTTGCTATTTGTCTTTTCAAAGTGTTACTCCAGTGAACCCCCCCACCCCCTCACAGTCCATCCAGGTGTTAAGTTCCTCAGTAGTTGGAGGAGTATCTGTCAGTCCCAGTTTGACCTCTATACAGATGTTGGGATGCACATATGAAGAAGTCACAATTATTGATGTTGTAATTTTTTTTAGTACACTTCTTCTTCTGTGCTACCCAAATGTGTGAAATTTATTTTTTTGGTTTGTTATTTTTTTTTTTTTTATTTCAAACACGAGGAAGACATGAAAATGATCTTTTCACCCGGGAAGTTTATCACACATCTTCAGACGTGACTCGAAAGTGGTGCAGAGAGGGGAGCTGACGCTGTAATCCCAGCCATCTGTTGTGTAGATCAGATCCTACTATATAGT
>OOFC01048105.1:12767-32397 GCA_900323345.1 Pseudochromis fuscus
CAAACTAGCAAAAATGAATAAAATACAAACGTCTTTGGAGAGCTTCTTTGCAAAGGGTAAGAGGACAACTTTTTATGTCGGTCGTGTTATATTATTTCCGCTGTATTTATCTGCCACACCTTGAAGGCCGGTCCGTGAAAATATTGCTGACATTAAACCGGTCCGTGGTGCTAAAAAGGTTGGAGACCGCTGGTATAGACTGACCACTGCTGCCCCCTTGTGTAAATACCAAGACCTTGTTAAAACATTCAGTCATTATAAGTAATCAGAGTGTTCTGGGATTTATTTGGACAGGATCACGTCATCAGATCTGTAGAAAAATTTAATCATTTGTTCCTTTTGTGATGCTGTAGCTCTCAAAAAACATTCATCAACATCAGTTTTCAAGCTGTTTCATAATGTTGCCAAAAAGAAAACAAACTCACAAAACAAACAACATAATACTACAGATGCTAATTAAGGTTGTTTAAGTGATCGTTCACCCTCTTGCATGACTCATATTACACAAAAACACTATGATTTCACACATGATCCATGGACGGTTTGAAATATATTCCTACAAAAGTATATCGTTGATCTTTTGGAGACGACAGGTCAATACTGTGTGAAACATCACTGTCATCATATTACCTCCAGGAGTCAGTATCTGGGCTGTACATCTCAACGCTGTCAATGTTGGTGTTGATTTCCTTGTCTCCACCGATGGCATAAAGGCGCTCATCATGCACCACCACCGAGAAGTTACTTCTGAACTCCTGCATGTCGGCCAGCCTCTTCCAGCTGTTTTTCACAGGATCATAACTGCAAAGTGTGCAATGGAGTTAGAAATGTAAACGTGAGATGTGAGAAGAAACTATCTGAACCTACCTGTAAGCTGACTTCATCGTGTCCTCCTTGGCATAAAAGTAACATCCTCCAACTACATACAGCCTTCCCTCCAACACTGCTACTGCATGTCTGAACTTTGGTTTGTCGGGGATCTCACTGAGTATCCTCCACTCTATCTCCTTCACCAACCCTGTGCCACTGCGAAGGGAGTTTGCAAACCACAGCTCTCTGCTTGTTATGCGTTGACCCACATCTTCGTTCAGCCGGTCGCCCCCGACCAGAACCACAGCGTGTTTGGGTCGCCTGACCCGACAGTGATCCTGGGATTTTGGGAGGCTGAAACCAAATTCCTTGAGAGCTGAACCGTAAAGCTCCACCTCGTTGTTTCCAAAGCACTCCATGCGCAGGTTAATGGCTCGGACCTCTCGAAACTCTCGAAAGGTCATGAGGGGGAAGCGAACGGCAGTCATCAGTGGGCCAGCCCGGGCCAGTCTCTCCTCAGGATCGGCCTCGATCCATGAGATTACAGCTCGAAAAGCAGTAAGCTCTGAGGGTAGACACAGACCGTCACAGCGAAGGAAGTCTAGAAGCTTCTCTGCTGGTAGGTCCTGAAACTTCGGCGTGGCTGATACCTCCCTGAAGTTCCTCAGTACAAAGTCATTGGCTTCCTCCAGGAGCTCTGACATCCCATAAGCCTCAGCAAAAGATGCCACATCCAGGCAGGAATGTGCATCTAATTCTTGTTGCATAAAGTTAAGGCAAAGTGAGAGAGCGGGCTGGAACTGAAGCTGGAGGGCCGTGCATGTGATCTCGAAGACGGAGTCCCAGCTGAACCGAAGCCTCCCACTGTAGGAGCAGCCAATCAGAGCCTCCGCCTCAGAAGCCAACAAAAAGGGAAGAGCAACACAAGTCTGATGGGATTCCCTCATCCCACAGGTGAACATGCCACGGAAGTACCCACTGCTTGCTGCCAGCATCACTCTGTGAACTGGGGGCAGATGAAGGAAGAGTTCAAACCTCGATCAAACAGTCATCAGGATATGTACAGATTTCAGTTAGGGGTGCAGCGATTAGTCGATATTGTCAAAAATCGATGATAAAAAATTGTTGCCAAGAAATTTAAATGTTGACCATAGTCGCCAGATGTGTTTTTCAATGGAGTGAGACATCTCCCTTCCTTCCTATCTCTGCTGAGAGTTGCACAATCACAGTAGTGTTCAACGGCAAGTAAACAATATGGTGGCAACCAATGGAGATTTACTTTTTGTAGCTGATATCAAAGCAAAGCTGATTAAAAGATGTATTTCTGTATGAAGTATCCACCTTTCATGTCTTTATTATTAATGACACATCATTTAAACAACATCATGCTAAGCTGATGGCTAAAAGCCATTTAGTAGTTAATTCACAACCCAATTAATCGGCTGATCGTTTCAATAGTTGATGATTAATCGGCTACTGGAATAGTCGTTAGTTGCAGCCCTAATTTCAATCATACTAACCATGAAAAAAAGTGCCATCAACATCCAAAATTACGTCACACCCTACTCTGTCTGCCCACAGCTGTTCAATGGCCTGAAGAGTGGCCTTCATCTGTTCGAAAGCAGAGATCTTTTGCTCTTTCTTCTTAGAACCTTCCTCCATTCGTTCCTCTTTATTGCAGAGCTCCAACAGTCTGGGGACCACCAAACACTGAGCTGCAGCTTTGACCTGGGCCATGGTGTCTTTGTTTAAAGATGGTACGACCCCAGTGTAGGCGAACTCAACAACCGCCTGAAGCCCGACCTGGTCAACTTCAGTGCCCATGTGAACTGCCCAGCTGTGGACATGCTCATCATGTCCCGTATGTTTCTCCCTCAGTCTCTCCAGGATGAAGCTGCTGACTGCTGCCAGGACAATGGAGTGCACATGGAAAGTCTTCCCAGTCTCAGTGGTCAGAGTCAGGTCTGTGAGAAGAGCCGAATCCCAGAGTTCCTTCAGGGCCACAAAGACCTCTTTCGGATAAATTTTGCTGCAGCACATGTGGACGTCATGTCCTTCATCCCCAGAGTCCTCGTCGCTCATCTGCTCCCCAGTTCCCTCCTGGGTAGTACCGCTCACTCTGACCTCTGACCCCTCTGTCTGACCCCTCCCACTGGTCAGGCCCATCCTGGAGTCATTGTAAGCAACAATCCTCCTCAGCTCACGGTTGTCCCGCTCTATCCCTTCTCCACCTTCTTCAATCACCTGTTTCCTCCTCTCTTTCTCTCTCCTCCATCGCTCTTCCCACTCCATCGGCAGGTAACGTCTGGTAAACTCCATGTCACTGCTGATTTTCTCTTTGCATTGTATTTACAGCAAAACCTCTCGTCCTGATGAATTTGCAGCTTTCCACGTTTTGTGCCTTCACAAATCTCTCACCCACTCTCAAATCCTCTGTCTCTCTCAAGCAGCTTTTGCTCGCTGCATAAACAAGCTATTCATAGCTACTGGGTCAGAGAGATTCAGTTTCAAGACAATCTTGGCGTGTACTTCATTGTACTGTTAATCACCAAAGGAGAGACGTCAGTGTTTGAGTTTGACTTTTGTTGAATCAGTATACAGCCAGGTAAAACATTTTTACCATAAAACTTTAACCTTGACTTTAACAGGGATTCAAGAAGAGGCTCTGGCAAGAAGACAGAAGGAAACTGGAGGGAAAGTTTCCTTCAACAATAGCATGTATGCTTTATGATTATTGCTGATAATGCTTTATTACCACCAAACCAGGGAGAAGCAAATACAAGTAAACACACTGCATTGTAAATCTGACTCCAAGAGTCATCTTCTTTGGGTAGTTTATCTTCAGATATGAATGTTCTTCATGGTAACACTGCACCTCTTCCTACATGTATGGATCAAGTCACGTTGAATGTGCTTTTCCCCAACTTCCCCCTACTGATGGACCTTGACTGAAAGTTGTTAACGAACAAACAGCTATCATGATGCCAACAGGAAACAGGCCAAAGTTTATTCTATTATTCTTGATAATAGAGTGCTGCAACAGCTGTTATGTCTACACTGCTTCTAATCATTAAACTAGACTCTCCTATAAATAGGTTAGTATTCACTGTCACATAGTAGTCATTGAATGAAGGCAATAACCTACCTTGTTAACCTTCCAAGCTGAACAATGGCGAGACTGTCGGTGATGATCCTGGTGTTTCTGCTTGTTGGTCCGTCTCGATGCCAGCCTGGAGGCGAGGACCAGTCCCAGATTCCTGATCTCGCACAGGAAGTCCTGGTAGACACTAATGTGGAGAACAATGATGACATGATCCTCAACCAACAGGTAGAAACCTCAGGCAATTGGACATCAAACACATCAACAGTTGATTCAAGATATGACCCAATCATCTCCATGATTATGATGGAGCTGGGGGCTCTACAAGAAAGACAAGAAGCCACCATGAGAGCCCTTGAAGAAACCAACCAGAAGCTGGAGGCCAGCGAGAAGAAGCTGGCTGCACTTAACAGCACACTGACTGAGGTGCAGAAGACATACGCAGGTAACAAAATAAAAAGAGGAATTTTATTGTGTTTTTTGTCGCAGTAATACATTTATATCACCAACTGTTCTTCACAATAACACCTCTAGCTTTCAAAATATGAGCAAACAATGGGAAGAATGACCAGGATTTTTTGTTGCTGTACATATAATCATATATCAACTGGTGCCATGTTTTCCAGCTCCAGCCATACACCATACCTTCACAAGAACTTAAGGAATGTTTGCAGATTTGTTGGAAAGCATGAGAATAATTCTACACCATGTTTGTTTTTGATTTTATCTTTCAGGACATCATGTTGCATTTTCTGCTGCACTGCCAGTAGAGGGCACCATTGGTCCCACAAATGTTCTTTTCCCTTTAGTGTACAAACATGTTCTGTTTAATGCTGGTGGACATTACAACCCAATAACAGGTCAGTGTAGTTTGTTCTGTGAAGATCTGTCTGATAACTTCTTGCTTTTTACAAATAACCTGTTAATTTAATTATTATTACTGTTCTTGTTGTTTCATGGTGCAGGTTATTTTACAGCACCAGTGCGAGGAGTCTATTATTTTGCCTTCTCTTCTTTCTGGTGGGGAGTACAGGAAGGAACCACTGGTGGCTCTTTATACCACAATGGAAACCGGATTGTGTCATGGTACGGTTACAGTGCAAGTCACACTGTGTCTGGCTCTAACAGCGCAGTTCGGCACCTCCAAGTTGGAGACGTGGTTAATGTTCGTCTTTGGGATAGGCGGAGCATCAGTGATAATGGAAATAAGTATTGTTCATTCAGTGGATTTTTGATTTTTCCGATGTGAAGCTTAAAAAAGACCAGACTTTTTAAAAGTTGTTGAACGTTTACAATTCATTTCATGTAGCAATTTGTGCAGCCTTTATGATTTTTAATAAATCATCACAGTTTGATTACACGACTGCTTATTCTGCATTTATCATTCATGTCATTACAACCAATTCTCATTAATATACCTGCAAACATATGAGTATGAACTAATTCATAATGTGACACTGACTCTTGGGTATTTTTTATTGCCTCTTTTTTGATCCAGTATTATACACAATACATCATCTTTAAATTTCTGCCATGACATCCTCCATTGTAGAGCTTTTCACATAAACCTCAGCTACAGCAGAGTGTTTGGGGAAAACAGTCTCTGTAACAATGTAAAAACTACTCTTGTCAATGTGTGACCACTTTTAGTAAAATCAGGTGAAATGGCACAGTCGATTTTACTCATTTGTCAGTTATATGATCAGCTACATATGTAATATTTGACACCATACTTAATCTGTAAATCCCTAAAAAAAAAAGTTGTTTATCAGCATTTAGACTTAAACATCCAAACAACAGTATTGGAATACAATTACAATAACATTACAATAACATAACATGTCAGTGTATTACATGTACAACCTTCAGCTTTGAAAGATACAGTGGTTAATTTTAGTTTTCATATCCCCAAAAAAGGGATTTCCACAAAAAAGTGTAATTTCAAAGAATGTGTAAATGATACAATTTTATTACCAGAATAATTAGCATGTTGAGATACCTGTGTGTTATACTACAAAGTTAATGTGTACTGCTGAGGACTGAACACTCTTAAGACAAGATCAGGAAAAGTTACATTAATCGACAGTGGGAATCTGAGGCCCATTCAAAGGTGAAAACAAGTATTTTGGTATTTAACAAAAGCAAAAAGATCCTTGTGACTCCACCATACAGCGAATCATTCTTTAGCTGAAGGTAATGAGGTATTCTGGGTAGGCCTGGTCGTCGTGGAAGATCACAAACATGGTGGGCGTCAGCTGGTTGTCCACCAAGCTGTCGAAGCAGTCGGTGCGGTCTGAGCCTCGAGGGGGCGGGGCTTTGCGGGAGGGATTTCCCACCATGTAACGTCCCGTCAGGACACGAGCAACGTACAGACGCTTCAGGCCTGAAGCGTCCGGTGGGGAATACCTGCCGGCCGAATACGCTGCATTGACAGCGAAGTAAACTCCCTTTCCGTACATAGCACCTGTGACAGATTTAGAAAAGATAAATCAAGTTCAGGCAAAGGTTTGATATTTTGTGATTATTTGCTGATCCAGAAAACTGATCCAGTAGGATTTTGACCATAGACTGTGTATAGAAATGAAAGAAGCAAGTTGGTATAAAGAAATAAGGTCAATGCAGAAGTGCAAAAAAGTGGCTCCAAAAAACTCTAGCTCCAACTGACAAGTCATTCTGATGTCATCAGCTAAAGTCAACTCTTCAAAAATCATTGTTCAGATATTAGGCTTCAAAAAAAGTCATATAGAGGGGTGTGGTTAGTGTGATTGACAGCTCTTTTCTCCAATGAAACCGGCACTGAAGTCCAGTCTCATACACATTGGGCAGTGATCTTAGGTTCAAAGGTCAGACCCGCCTCCTCACGCCTCCCTTCATATCCAAATATGGTCACTTCTGGCTCCAAACAACCAACATGGCAACATTCAAACGTCAAACTCCTGACTTCAAAACACGAGTCCACAACCCAACAGGTGACATCTCGCTAGCTTCGTCCATTTCTGTATACGGTCTAGGATTTTCACCAATAGAACTTTATTGGTTACAATAAACAGACTTCTAAGGGGTTTTAATCTAAAACCATCAAATTCAAAAGCCTTACCGTGTTCTCCTGCATGACTCCTGTCAAATCTGTCCCGCTCAATGCATTTGCATGACTCTGCTGATGTGCCGTGGTACAGAGACTTCTCACCGAGTTCAGTTTGACCGTTCTTGGCAATTAGGCGCTGCCTGCACACGCTATAAGCATGCCACAGGTAGAGGTTCTGCACACGCTCAATCTGAGCTCAGAAAACAATCACGAAATTACTCATTTTGTACCACAGGTTGTTTACGTAATGATGTTTTTTTTGTTAACGGTTACTCACTTTGCTAATCTTGTATTTGGCTGTTTTGCGGAAGTCCTGGGCTACTCTCTGGTACTCTGATGAATTAGGGTTCAAATCGACCTTTTTAAAGATTTCGTCGTGCATGGGTTCCCAGTGTTTTGGCAACTCCAAGGCTACAGTAGAAGACACACAAATTAATGTTACAGTTTTGGAAGATGAGGCTAAATTTGACTTTAAAAAAGAAGAGATACAACAAACTGAGACATACCTGTGTCCGACTCGCTCCTTCTCACTTTGTAGGTGGTACCTGTTGCCCAATCTGTGGCTTCTAGGGCCTTCAGGTTCACTTTCAGGTTCATGCCGTTTGGCGCCGTTATTTCGGCCAACACTTGTTTCGCCAAGTGAGCTTCCTCCAGAAGGTAGTTGTCATGCAGGTTAGGCTCCTGCCATTCTCCGTTTCCATCCTGAATTGACCACTGGACGGTAAGGGCCAGCATTGCTTCTTCTTTAACTTGAAGGTCTTCACAGAGGGCCTGTTGGACCGCTCTGTTGATCAGCTCAGTGACACTCAAAACATCCTCTTTCAGGCCTCTGAGCACATAGACCTCTTGTCCTGACCCTGACCGACCTCTGGCTGTGTTTCCAGCCCTTTCAGGACTTTGGTGTCTCCTGCGCTCCAGGCTTATTCCAAGGACACTGACTTTTGCCTGCACTGCATCCAGCTCCATGGAGTCGAGCCTGGAGAACTGATGCACATCAACTACTCTTTCTACCAGCTGCTTCTGCAGGATCCCCTCCAGATCTGTTTTGACGGTCTTGACGGTGTCTGGACCACAGCTTATAACATTTATCACAGCCGGCTGCGGCTTTGAGGAGATCGGGACTTGGCCTGGGGGTGATGAAGATGCTGCAGGTCTTGAATGCTTGTCCTGCCACTTCTTCAACATTTGTTTGGCTTTCTCTACAAAATGAAATCCAACACTTTAATGGTTTGACACAGAATTTTCTTGTTCCTTGAGGATAAAGCTTAATGAATATTGTTCATGTACTGCTATCATGAGGTTGATACTTAGGGAAACTGAAACAATTTTTGTGATCCAGGATTGGTGATGAATGAATTTGTACTAACCAGCTAAACTCTAAGGTTGTTACATTTTCACCTACATTGGTTTGTTTGTTTATTAGCAACATTATGGAAAAACTACAGAACATTTCTCAATCAGTTTTTTTGATAGATAGGGTACAACCCAAAGGACAATTTCTAAAGATTTGGGCAAGATCGGGTGATGGACGCCTGTCAAAAAAAAAAACCCAATTCAGTTGTTTTAACAAGATAGTTTTGCTATTTCACCACAAGAGAGCAACAGTGTTCATTCTATAGCATCAGTACAACCTGATTATGCCTTGGTGGAGCTTGGTGTTCTCTGTGCATATTACATTTAAAATACATACCAACCAAGCGAGGCGTGAGGTGACGAGGAGCAATTAGTCCAAAGCGATTCTCCAGCTCTGCTCTGCACGATCATATTACAGGAAATGAAAAAATTTGGTAAGGACATAAATTTCCATGATAAAATTATATTTGTCTCTTGTGTTTTGCTGTGATGAGAAGATGTATTTCTGACCTGAAAGCCTGGAAGACCGGTTGTTGGAGGATGACAATGCGGATGAGTGACAGAGAAGTTGGATTCAAGTCCCTTACAGCCGAGGCCATGCCGTCCAGCATGGCACTGCAGGCTTTAACAGAGTCCATACCGCCCTCTCCTGGTGGGGAGTAAAAACAGTTATTGTGAATCCACATGGGAATGTCACTGATGATGTCATCATACACTGTTTATAGAAATTGCTTCTCAAAAGTGAATCCAATAGGAAGTGCAAAAAAGTGCAATACCACCAATGGCCACTAGATGTTGACTCCAATTGACTTTTTTTCCCAAAATCGTCATTTTCAATTAGTCAATTTCAGACCTATCAATTAAATTAATAGGTCTGACCTCCAGTGACTTATAGGTGGTTTCAAGACTCATTAACCGGTGAACTCCACTCTCATCCACACTGGACAGTGAGATTCAAGAGTCAGACCCGCCTCTTCACTCCTCCCTTCATATCCAAATATGGTCACTTCTGTCTCCAAAAAAAACAACATGGCCACAACCAAATGCCAAACTCCTGGCCTCAAAATGCTCCTCCACAAACCAACGAGTTACGTCACTTCAGCTTCGTCCACTCTATATAGTCTATGGATGCCATTTACATTGTTGCATTACCTGGATGTAGCCTTTACGTTGCTTCTCTAGCTCCATTATTTCTAAGTGTCACCTGAACACGTACTCATGTTTGTTTGCGTCATTGCATTTATTTACACAAGGCTTTTAATTTAAATACTTGTAAGTCTGTTTTTTTTGTTATATTTTAAGTGATTAATGCATAAATGAAATTTTAACAAAATGCTGAATTACGTATAAACACACAGAAACATGTACAAGTACAAACCAGTGTTGATGGCAGGGAAGGCCACTGAGCGGTAGCCCCTGCTCTCACACTGCTTCAGTATCTTTTTGCAGTTCTTGCGAATCGTCTGAGGTTCGGACTTGAAGCTGGCGTGGATGATTTCCCTACAGCCGAGCAACCCGGGTCTTGTGGTGCACATGAGGTTTGCTGGAACGCCAACTGACAACAAATTAAAGAAAGCAATTACTAATGGTGCTGGATTTATTTATTTATTCATTTTAAATCTATATGAAGTTTATTGTTTTTTATTAGCTTCACCACCTCAATAAAGCCTTTATATATACAGTATCAATAGACACACCTAACTCTTCTTTTAAGTGTTTTTACTATGAATATCTTTTAGTTTGCTTACTACGTGCTAACTCTCCTTGGACAGTGGGTCCTGCTGCAGTCACGATGGCTTTGGAGACACCTGTGGATTTTAAAAATACACAGCGAGGATCAAATACAAAGTGAAATACTCTATAAGGAAAATAAAGACAGACTCGTACCATATGCTTTGTTTAAAATCATTTACATACCTGATTGGCTGTGAGAGAAGTTTGTACTGTTGACAATGACATCAGTGCCTTCTTTTACGATGTCACCCCGGACCATCTGAAGCGTGACACCACCCACCAGGGCTGTGACCTCATCCTTAGTAACGGAAACGTGGCGGTAAAAAGAAGCTGAACCAAGGCAGAGGGGAAAAAAGGACGTTTATGGCTACATTTTTCAATCTGCTAATATTTTAGTCATCCAGCGACTATTCTCTACAAGCAGAAACTAACTGACCAAACTGTCAAATATCCCATGAAGACAGCCGGAAATCTGACAAGTTAAGAGTCTGGCATATTAAAGAGAGAGCGAAGTGTGACCAGTGTTGTTCAGTATTGGCTGAATGTGTAGCACATTAGTCATAACTTTAAAAGTTGGGTGTTTGTGAGCTTCTGTGATGCTTTCCTTGAAGCCTCAGATGATCTTTGTGACCTTAAGAATACGTATGTTGCCCAAGTCTTTTTCAAGCAACAACAGTTCACACCAACCTTGACCGGGGTTAGCATCGTTTGTGAATCCTCTGAGATGCAAAGTCTCCTGGGCAGACTGGAAGGCCTGTTGTCAAAAAGCAAAGTATTTCTTTCCAAATGTGGAAATGTTTCTGACCAACATGATCCTGGACATCTGTAATTGTACTTCCTTTACCTTGCTAGATTCTTTATCCGTGGGGTGAACGACGACACGGACCCAAAAAGGTGATCTGCTGGCTCGGTTCTGTTCAAATACACCGACCTCCTCCAGAAGTACCCTCGATGCCACGTTGTGGGGAAAACGCAGAACGGAACCGGTCCCGAGCACAGGAAGAGCTACAGATCTAAAGCCTCTGCTCTCACAGGAAGTCAGAACTTTCCTAATTCCCTGCCGCAGCACCTGGAGGATTCAAAAGGCGTTCATTGCAGTTTTAAAAAGACACCGTAATGACACACCTCATTGTACAGAAGCATGTACAGACATATCCTCTGGACACTGTATTTCACCTGGACTGCAGTTCCATGTGGGTTGTTATCCCAGCTGACTTGGTTGAGGAAGATCACGGCTTTAGATTTAAGCCCTGGCAAGTTCTCTACCAGAACGGTCTCACCAGGCAGTGTTGCTCCACCTGCTACCTGATGAAACCTTGCAGTCAGCTGAGGTCCAACAATATTGTACAAAGCGTTTCCAACACGGGTGGAGAGTGGATCGTGGCTGACCACAGGAGATACCAGAGCATCCACCTTAAAGAATACAGTGAGGTTATTTATCCAACTTATGTTGACTCAATCAGACCCCAGGGTCCAACACAGAGTCTGAAAACAAGTACCAGAATTTATAGCAATGCAGCGATACTATCGCAAGTTTCTTACCTGCTGGGTCTCCATGGTTCCCTGAATGATCTCTACATGGACGCTGTCTCCAGGAGCCCCAGCCGTGGCTCCAATTGGTTGGTCTTGTCCTGGAGCAGCCGTGTTGAACCCCCAATCCTTTGGTGTGCTGCTCCCAGCACTTGTCCCTCGGAGAAGCCTGTCACATGCTTCCTTCATGGCCTTCACTACTTCTACTCTGTTATCAATCAGGATGATTGTGCTCAGACTTCGTCCTCCCTGTCTGCCAAACTTCTTCACAGCCGTTACAATCACCTCAGAGCACACAGCAACAGGAACCCCAAACAAGCCTGAGCTGATACAAGGCATCGCTATAGACGAGAACTCCATCATTTCTGCTAATTTCAGAGCATTCTGCACAGTTTCTTCCAGTAATGCTCTTTCTTTGCCACCTGCTTTTCCACCCACAGGCCCGACAGCATGCAGCAACTTCTTGCATTTCAGGTCTCCCCCTGTGGTCACTACCACACCACCTGTACGGATTTTTCCAGTCTGCTTTACTAAGGCTTTGCTCTCCTTCTGCACCTGAGGGCCACCAGCTTCACTCAGCGCAGCAGCAACACCTCCACCGTGGTCCAAATCCTCATTGGCAGCATTCACCAGGGCGTCGGCGTGTTGCTTGGTGATGTCACCCTGACACACCAGCACCTGGAGCCCGTCCTGAAGGCTATATTTAGCAACACCCAAATCCTGTCTCCTAATGTGAGGTTGGTCTGCAAGTTGTACGAGACACTTCCAAGAATGAGCGACACTTAACATGCTGTCTCTTCCAGAGCGACTTTCAAAATACCTCACCGCCCCTGGCAGGTCAATGCTAATTTTGCTCTGAACAAGGGAGGCTAGAAATGGACCCAGTCTGTTCCTGACCTCAGTCACTCTCTTAGCTTGACCTTCTAGCGCCACCATGGTCGAAGAGGAGGATGTTAAGGGATGGAAGGTAACCCCTGAATAGTCAATCTTATGCAGCCGCAGCAGCTCTGGCAAGAGTTGTACTAACTCCTGGAAAGGCAGATGGACTTTTCCTTCTATGTTTGACTGGTCCAAAATAAAGTCGTTGACAGTTTCACCAAGTTCTTCAACCTCTTTGGCGTGACCCACTAGGAACACTGTGCGATCTGACCCAAACACAACCTGAGCCCTACACTGCCTTTGATTCATCTCCTTTGCCTTGGACTTCAGTTTTTCCCGAAGCTCAGCAGGCACAACAGAGCAGTTGGGAACATCAATCTTAACATCCTTGAAGCTCTTTTGTAATCTTGCTTCTGTGTCGTCCAGTTTATCACCAACGAAGGAGAAGAAATGTAGCCCTGCATCTCTTAACTCTACTTCCACTTTGTCACCAACCCTTAAAAAGTCACCCAGCGCCTTAGGATCTCCATAAGCCTTCCTCAAGAAGGCCAAAAAATGTGGGCTCTTGTCAGAAACTGTTCTCTCTAACACCAAACTCTCCATGTCAGATATCTCCTCTTCAGCCTTAAGAATATCCTCCACAGGGCCTGTTAAAACCAGCTGACCTGGATCTCCCTGCGTGACCTTCACTCCTTGAAAACTTTGTCCCAAACTGCGCTCAATCTCTGTCCAGAGGAGGCGGAGTTTGGCCTCACCCAGACGGCGTTTAAGCTCCCTCACGCTTAAACGCGATCTTTGTTGTTTAACATGCGAGTCCTCCACATCTGCTAACCTCGCCTCCACCTGAGAGCGTTCCCCAACGACAACGGTCAGCCCAACCTCGCTGTACACCTTCACCTCATCTGTGGTCTGGTGAGAGCTGCAGGACTGAAGCAAAGCTCTGACTTTACAAGGGCTCGTCTCGTAATGGCACAAGTAGCCCTCAAAGAGTCTGTCCACATCAGCTTTCCAGTTACTACCTCCATCTACATCATCAGGCCGAGCTAACCTCCTGACTAAAACCCTCTCTTCCTCTGGGTGAAGCTGAGCAGAGCAGGCCAGAGAGTCCAGCTTCCTCTCTAATTCCTGCTCAGCCTTTGGACACTCCTTTAGGTAACGCAGGAGGTAGTTATCAAGCTGTAGTGCATGTTCTTCTCCACTTGGTGGCAGGCTTGATTCAACAGTGGCCTGCTCTTCCTGCTGTTGGAAAGACAGTCCACTGTGTATCAGTTTGGACTTTCAGTGCATGATGGCTGTTTTGAGAAGGTAACATTTCATCTGAGACATAGAGTAAATAAAGACAATGTGTTTAAATATAAAAGTGAGCGCCTGTGATGATCTATATTGCAAATAATTATATATTTATACAATATTTATTTGTTTGTTTCCAGGTCTACTGGGCAACATTTATGAAGTTTTAATAACCAACCCGTGACGAGGTTGTGAAGCTCAGTTTCGTGCTGACTGTCTGGTCCAGAGTTGAGGTCGTGGAGGCGGTGGAGCTGTGAGGTTCACGGCTGCCTCGCACGGTCAGCACCACAGGAGCTCCTGCAAACTCCAGCACATGTTCAGACCTCTGCAAAACTCTTTGCTGATCTGAGACAGAGAAACAGATGACATCATTTATAAATCATAAGGTCATGAGTTCGATCCCCGGCTCCCCCTGTCCACATGTGTCCTTGGGCAAGACACTGAACACTAAGTTGCTCCCAATGGTGGCTAGCACGTTGCATGGCAGCTCGGTACCCATTGGTGTGTGTGTGTGTGTGTGTGTGAATGGGTGAATGAGTTGCCTTGTAAAGCGCTTTGGGATCTAGCTTAGGTCATGAAAGCGCTATATAAATGTACTCCATTTACCATCATTTATTTCTTCTGGCTTTTGTCGCTTTGCTAAATTCAGAGCTCTCTCCTCACTCGGTGTGTTGCTGTCAGGACACATTGTAACAGTGGAAAGCCCACAGAGAGTCATCAGTGCCATCTGCTGGTATGTTTTTGGATTGTTGCTGAGGTTTCTGATTGATATCAGTGGGAACTGTTGTACTCTTAACTCCACTACAGCTTTGTAAAACTAAAACATTAAATTCTGATTAATAATCATTAAACAGAATATAAGTTTGCAACTATTCTGATAATCACATCATATCAAAATACTTTAATGATTTTAACGTCTCAGTTTGAGGACTTGATGCTTTTCCTTTTAATTGTCTTTAATTGCTTGAATTCTTTGTTAAAATCATTTTAAAGTGCACTGTGATGGTGTCAATTTGTCTTGTGATGAACTGATGATGAATTCAAAGTACATCTACCTGATCATGTCAAGTAACATTTTGTAAAAGTGTACTTTTGGTAGTATTTGTACTCAAAGATCTGAGCAAGCTGCTTTTTCCACAAAGCCCGAACTGAAAGTAAACACTGGTGTGTTTCCAACTGACTGATTGAGATTTCTGAGAGAAAAAATGTGGACCCACCAGCTGTACAAACACTTTCACTTTCACTTACACGTATTATCACGTCATTAAAAATGAACAATGAAATAGTGAAAAACAACAGAGGAATCCACTCAACAGAAAAACACCCCCACTTGTCTTACCTTCTCGATTCTTAAAGGAAATGCTGTAAAGTTGATCGTGGACATTAATCACCGAGCCACACTCCCCTCCGCCGGATTTTCGGCGAATGTGAAAATAGTTTTCTATCTTCCTCCTTCGCTCCGAGCTCACATCTTCACACGCGAAGAAAACCGGATACTCGTAAAGATCCCCCATCGTGTGCAGTTTTAATAATAGATTTAATTATAATCACACCCACGAGAATGCAATAGTTTGAAGAGAGGAGCAGGTGGCATCTGGTTGAGCGTCCTGTGCAGTCAGTGCGCTCCGGTGCGCCCCCTGTGGCCAAAACACCCAAAACACTGCGACTTCCTGGAACTGGAAGGATGTCCAACCCTTTTCCACAGTGCACGTTCATAACCTACAACTGCTTAAAGATGAATCCCACGTATAAACCACAATGTGCATTTAAACTGTGTTGTGTTCCCATAACATGTTTTATTTCCATATTTTATGATTGTGTGAGCTGCCAACCAATATAAAGCTTTAAGACTGGACTCAGAAATGAAGCCAATGTACAATATCACCACTCTGTCAACACCAACTGATGTGATATTTTGACTCTAATCCACATTTTTCACATTTCTAAACCTTTAAACTGCAAAAAAAAAAATGCAGATATAACTAATAATAAGAAACTAACAATGTTTATTTGTTCATACAGTTGCGTATTATTTCTTGTACATTTACTTCATTTGACACCAAAACATAAAAAACACTCATGTTGAAGGTTTTGGTTAAAAACCTTTTTATTTAAAACCATCTTACAACATATTCATACATGTTTTTGGATATTTGGGCTTGAATAATGTTAAATTTGTCAAGAAATATCGGGCTAAACTTAAACAAATGATTTCTAATAGTGCACAGTTATTGCAATCACTTACACTGTCATTTTTTTTGTTTCTGTTAACAGATGTTTTTCTGCATTTTTGAAAAACCCAAAAATGAAAATAAAATTGAAAGTATAGACTGTTAATTACACACCTAATGTAAAACAAAACCAAAAAAAATTTCCTTTCCATTGTCAAATCTAAAACTTTATAGACACATTGAAATACATTCACAAATAATCTCATAATGTATCATACTATTGATGGATATATAACTATGTAAAAATTATACAGTGAATATAAATGCAAAATTATTAAACACAAACTGAATAAATGTAGTTTTTAGCTTCATTGTTTTAAAATGTGTAAATATCTCTCAATAAACATCAAATTACACTTTCAGATTTATATCAAATTAAAGCTACAAACTGTACTTTTCTATTTTATTGACATATTTCTACAGTGGATGTACATTTTGTAAGACACAATAATACCATTACACAATAATAAAATGTCACACTTTTAACCATCACCAGACCATAACCACAACTTTATAAACTAACACAAAGTATTAAAATCTACCACAACCAGTATGCATATAAATGTTTATAATACAATCTCTAATTTATCATAATTTTTTAAGTAAATCTAACTTTAACGTTTCAACTTTAGATACATTTCTAAATTTTGATTTGTGCACATAATTATATCTATAAAGGTGCTGACGATAAAAAGCTTGAATAAATTAATTTTTAAAAATCAATGTCATTGTTTTCATTGTAAAACTTATTCAGCATTAAAAAAATATACGTTTTTAAAACTAATAATGGTAATAGTCGTGGAGACTTGCTGTATATGTTGGTTGTTGTTTTTGTCCCTCAGCTGCAGAAAAACTGCTGCTTTCTAAAGTTTATGCCAGTTTTGAAAATAAAAGCAAAGATGATTAACCAGATGACCACCAGATGATAAACTAAACCTTAAAGACTAACGCAAACTATTGAAATATCAGACATAAAAAAAAATGGATGTGTGGCGTATGGCGACGCGACTGTTGCAGCGTGGCCACTCGTCCTTAAGTAAGAGAATCTTCAATTTTATTTTGAAGTCCACAAAACTGGGAAAAAAAAAAAAAAGTGTAGTACCACCGACGGCCACTAGAGGCTGGCTCCATAAAACTCTGGTTCCAACTGACTTCAATTTAAAAATGGTAATTTCCAATCCTGAAATACTCGCTCAATACATTTTTTTCTACAGTTATTTTGGTGACATTAGCCAATGAAGATTTGTGGGCGTGGTTAAGTTTGATTGACAGGTCATTGATTTACAAGTGGTTTCACCGGTGAACTTGAGCCTCACACACAATGGGCAGTGTCCTCAGGATCAGCCCCGCCTCCTCGCTCCTCCCCTCATGTCCAAATATGGTCACTTCCTGCTCCAAGCAACCAACATCACATTAGCTTTGTGCGGTCTATATCCAGAACAAACTGTGAGCTTGTTGCAACTGAGGAAATGAAACATTAAACAAATCTAGAAGCATGAAATCTGTTGCCAGTGGGGAGCTTTTTATAACTTACTTCACACTACAGCAGAGCTTTAAGTGGACTAGAAGAAGTGCAGGTACTCCTCTGATTCGGGGTCGTGACTTTAGCACGGTCATTATCGCGTTTGTTTTTGGATTCAAAGGTTGCGAGATCGACTCACGCGGAGTACTTTGTAATTGATAGAAATACTACAAACATTTAAAGATGTTTATAGATTCAGACCATCATTTATCAACCCTTGTCTTACATGAATAACATTATTTATTTGTTGATGAGTGTGACTAGATGGAGTCAGTCAGGCAAACAATGTTGGCTAAGCCTGAGCTCTGACAATCTCCCTGTGCAGTATGACCCGGATGTATCGCTGTCGTCCTCGTCACTTGTGACAATCGCCACAGTGTCAATAGAGCTGCCTGCATTAGCTTGCACCTCACTACTCTGACCTGCAACATTGGACGGGCTCGGTGGGGAGTCAGCGACATCATGCGAGTCCGCCTCTGATTCTGATCGTGTTCTTTTTGAAGACTTTAGCCAAGACAGCATGGTAATGTTTTCATCGCAGCTACGAGGGACAGCAGGTATAGTACCGCATGCGCACTTCTCGCGTGAAGCACAAGGGGATGTGGGTAATAAAATTTCTTACCTTGGTGGAGTATACGGAGGGAGGGAGGGAGGAGAGGGAAGTGCTTTGCTTGGGCGCAAAGACAGCGGCGGACAAACTTGTTAATGAAAACAGGCACACGGATTTGCGTACAGGGACTGTGTAGGTACATTCTTGGCTCTTGGAGAAGTGGCGGAACTTAGAATACCTATTTTTAGAAGTCCCGGAACTGCGTACCGGTGCGTTCCAGCCCACTTAAAGCACTGCCCTTGAAAGAAAAAGTAAAATCATAGTATAATAACCTATAAATAATGACAACTCCAAATTTTGTTTTGCTTTTATGCAACAAGTAAAAAAACATTCTGAAAATGTTCACATGTAATGAACTCTGTTTTTGCAAAACATTATGAACCAGAAATTTCTTAAGAAAAAAAAAGTACTGATATGTAATTGTGATTGTATTATTGTTAGGATTGCAATGACCCGGACCTGTGTACCACCTCCATTGGGGTCCTGACAGTAATTCCTGAAGACACCCCATCCTCTCCTGACTTGCTGCAGCTTGAGGTACTGCTATTATTTTGGAAGGAACACAGGTGCTGATTGACCTTGATCTCCCAAATGCCATGGGCTTTCTCTCTGGGCTTATTTACACTGTAACTATCTTGATAAAATGGGTCCTACATTTAACTGATTGTGTTAGAGAACAAATAAACAATTTTTGTGTTCATTTCATATTGTTGTCTCTCTTTTACCCCTTTTCCACCAAGTGGGTTCCAGGGCCAGTTCCGGGCCAGTTCCTGACTTGGCCCCAGTTTGTTGGTTTTCCACCGCCGCGAGAACCGGCCCCAGCCCCTAAAAAAGGGGCTACCTCTGGCCCCACTTCTTTGCCGGGCCAGACTTAGCACCGATTAAGCAGCGACTACGCCAGGAGCTGGGTGAGCGATGGTGAAAACACAGCTAGCGATAGTAGAAGATTCATAGGCATTCATTTGTCATGATGTTATTTGAATGGTTTTCCTCTGTCTGCTCGGCAGTGGCTGTTTTGATGAGGAGCTTAGTTCTATGAATCCTCATCTAAAGACTGCTGAGGCTTTTAAAGGCGGGGCGATGTTGCGTGAAGTCCGAGGAGACGCGCATTTCGTGGCTTCCCGACTTGAGGCGAAGATGTGTCCGTGCGAGAAGCTTTGCGCGACAAAGCGAGGCGAACTCTTCTATTGATTCAGTGACTTTACTTTTGTTTCCGAGAAACAGAAACTTAATAGAGCAGAAACGAAACAGAGAAACAGAAACTATGACTCAAAAGAATTCTCTTGTTTTCAGATCTTCTCAAAGCTACAAAATGATGTCATCTTGGGGATGTTTCCCACAGTTGTATGTGTTATTGTTAATTTGTAACTTAAATCGTGGTGGATTAAAAGTCAAAGTACCACATCAACCTTTTTGCTTAAGTATTTGCAATATCATTTACTTAAAATATTAAAAAGTATTTCAAGAGCACATCCCCCCCCCCCCC
>OOFC01048106.1:7630-25496 GCA_900323345.1 Pseudochromis fuscus
CCCCACCACCCCTTTTATTTACTACCATTTACCCTCTAATGAACCCGATTGCTGCCTGTTGATTGGGCAGCTGCCTGTCTCCTGCCACCAGCATCTGTAGACATGTTGAATCAGTAGCTGCTGAATCGCTCTGTGATTGTGATGCAAAATGCAACGCATCGCTCCGGTGTGTGGGTGGGTGTGTGTGTGTGTGTGTGGTGAGGACTTGATTCTTCAGTTTATTGGTGTGAAGCTGGTTTGGACTCGTGTGTTGAATAAAGTTCATTAACTGTGTCGATACGTACTAACGATTTTACACGCGAATCAAAAATGAGGACCATCGAAGTGCATCTTGCCACTGTACCGTGATGATTCATAACCACTGTTGACTAACACTGCACGACCTTCTTACACTGCAGTGTTTGAGCTCGGAGGCCGACTATTTTTAAACGCCACTCACTGCACGATGTGGCCTCTTCACCCTCTGACCTGCCCTCGCTCTGTTTGCAGGAAGAGGAGGACGGCTCGGAGGACGACGGAGACTCAAAGACTCAGTTCACCGTGACCGTTCGGCCCGAGATCAGCGTGCTCGGGTTCCTGGACCACATGGACGAGGAAGTGGACGGTTTCATTTCACCCGTGGACGAACTGTCACCCTCCAAGAACATGACGGACATGAGGCTGTCCAACCTGCACTCTGCCACCATGTAAGTGCTGGGTGAAAAGTAGAGATGGATGGATGATGGATGGATGACAACAAACAACCCCACAAAACAACCAACACTGTTTTAATAATGAAACATATAACAATAATTTAATGATTAGATAACATTTTAAAAAAACAACAAAGAAACATTAATTTTTTTGTTACAACTTTGTTTCATTTCATGAGACAACATACCAGCTGTCAGTAAAGTAGTCAAAACAGCTTATCAACACTGTTCACACATTAATGCATTAACAATTTAAAGTATAATTAACACTTAACTATTGTCCTGAATAGTTAGGGGGGGACGTTACTTTCTTGATAATTAAAACTATTTTGATAAAATATCTTAGCATCTTTAAGTTGCATCTTAAATACACTGTTTTTATTGAAGCAAAGGATGTGTTTACGTCTGTCACCTCTGCTTAATTTCAGCATTAAAACATTAATGTGAGATGTTTACATGTTTCTCCTCTTTGTGTCACAGGCAGGAGCTGGTGGAGCAGCTCCAAGAGACGAGGGAGGAGAAGAAGAGGATCCGTAAGACCCTGAAAGAGTTCGAGGACCAGTTTCTGAGACAAAACGGAAGGTAAGAAAACCAACAGTTTGTTTTCAGCATCATGATCAACCAAGTTTCACATGAATGTTTTCCACAGCGTTTCTGAACATTTGTTATCTTGTTTCCATAGAAACGTGCAGAAGGAGGACCGCTCCCCACTGGCAGTGGAGTACAACGAATACAAGCACGTTAAAGCTAAACTGCGGCTGCTGGAAGTTCTGATCAGCAAAAGAGACTCGACTAAGTTAATCTGAAACTCACAAAAAAAAAAAAAAAAACTCTGAAAGGACTGGTGCTTCGTCTCCAGTGACGCAGTCACACACATCTCAACCTGTTCGGAAACAAAGCTCAGATTTAGCCGTCTGTGCCGCTGCTCTGAAAACAGCTCCTCCTGTGAGCCTGTTAATCCGTTCTGTCGAGCACAGTGGGGTTTTCCTCCGATGCCCACAGAGAGCCGCCGACCCACGACTGATTCAAAGCGACACAGAGTCACCTGCTTCACCTGAGAACTGGTCTCCACCGGACCTCCACCTTCACAGAGGAGGAGGTTTCTCTAGACTAAGCGACATGCGCACAAATAACATGAATCACACTTGTATTGCTGATAATTTATTTCTTTCCTCTTGAAAGTTTTTATTGCAGCAGAAATGTTATTTTTCTCACGCTTAATAGTAGAAGTCTTAAAAAACAACTAGTAATTAAAATAATCGATTTGAAATTATTGATATTTTTGAAGAAGGATTAAGATTTCTGTGTATTTTTCTAAGGGAGACGTTACTATTTGTATCAGTATTCACTAAATGAACAGCTTTCTCTATTTCAGTTCTGACCATCGTATATTGTCTGAAATATTCTCGTGTTGCTTCTCTTGAAGTTAAATCAAGTACTTGCTCACTAAAAGAAGTGGTTTCCTGTTTCACTACAACCCAAAGACAGCAGCTCAGAGTACAAACCAAAGTGGCTCACATCTCCATCACGGTTCATACAGCAGTGACCACTGGTACTTACATTGGACTGTATATTGTAAGCATCCACATGCTTTTTCCCCCACATGTACTTAATGTCAAATAAGCTATTCTTGTCTTTGAATCACTGGTATGTGTTTGCTCACATTGATTAACACTGACAAGGCCATTTTGTGACACGAGTCTGGAGGAACAGAAATGGTCGCTAAAAGCCCCGTCGTTCCCAGCGGCGTGCGTTTCCTGCTCGTCCTCTTCAGAGCTCGTCGTGTTTTCTTGTAAATATGGATCACTGTGTATGTTTACATTTCTGTGAGCGAGTACTTTTTTCCTTTCTTTGTCCGAAATGGATGATTATCAGTGTGAGTTTTGTTTTTACTGAATGTAAACACTGGTCAGGCTTAATGAATATTGAGTGTGTACATTTTAGTACATAAATTGTATTTTGTATATAACTTGAATGAAATCATATTTTTACTGACATTTATGGGCTCTGTGTTTTTTCTATAGACGCATTAAGAAATGTTGGGTTGTTTTAACCCAGAACTGGGTCAATATTAGACCAGCTACACGCTGGGCTCATTTAAACCCGGAGGACAGGTCGTTTTTCCTCAACATTTTCTGGTTTTCACCCAGTATTTTATTATTTTTAACCAGCATTTTATGTTTTTTACTCAATATTTTATTATTTTTAGCCAGCATTTTGTGGTTTTTACTCAATATTTTATTATTTTTAGCCAGCATTTTGTGGTTTTTACTCAATATTTTATTATTTTTAGTCAGCATTTTGTGGTTTTACTCAATATTTTTTTTATTTTTAGCCAGCATTTTGTGGTTTTTACTCAATATTTTATTATTTTTAGCCAGCATTTTGTGGGGTTTTTTTTTGTACAGATTAGAGAAGTTTAGAGCACTGTACACATGACTGAGAAGCTGTTAATAAAACAGAAAACAAAACCATTTTAGACCAAAATGCACAGGAAACAAAATTGGTGTAGAAAAGCTCCAGAACAGCTACTTGTGGTGAAAATATGTTTTTACCTCACAGCTGTTTCTAAGATACATCTTCACAGCTTGTGTTTCATGTTTCACTGCAGGGACACTTCAGGGACATGTGGATGTAAAGTCGTGATATAAATTGTTAAACATACCTTCCCTGAAATGCAGTGATGAATCATACAGAAGACTTTTTTTCCCCATTGTATTTTATTTAAAAACTTGGCCAGAACAGAGAGTTTTGTATAGATTTCAGACAAATATGCAAAAATCACATTTTCCGTAGCACATTAAAAGGTGCAAAAAAGTCAAGGGCTGCACAAACCTTTGCATAGGACTAAACTCTGCAGGAGAAATCAGCCTTAATTAGACAAATATATTGACTGAATATGTGGAACATGTGTGTACATGCAGTATAGAGCTAATAAGCAATAAGATGAACTGTCTCAGAAGAGTTCAGCATTTAAGACCTTTAGAAGTTGGACCCAGATTTAGGACTACATTACTGGGCTGTTTCAGGTTGTTATTGCTGAATGGACGTGTTATCCAGGACACATCAAGTCATTTTACTGTCTGTAGTCACTTTAACACCACTGTCATGTATGAAATATATAAAAAATAGATATATGTATGTATATTTATATATATGCAAGACCATTTCACACACTTCACACCAATGCACGACCTAATTCAACATCAGTTTGGATTAAGAGGTTTGACTGCAGGAATAAATAGTTTCAGGGCAAGTTTTGGAACAACAGATACAGTTTATCATTAAATGACTACATATGCAGAGTGTTTAATAAGTCGTCTGCCCACACTGTGAAAATATGCATTTATTCAAATATCACAATTTAAATGTTCTTAATCTGCAACTTGGAAACCAAACTAATTACAGTTATTAAATGTAAGGATTTTATATTTAGTTTTAAGTGACATTTTGGGACATACGTTGACTCACTTCCTGGCAGATTTGTACCACTTTCAATTTTGAAGCAACCACTTATAAAGACTAGAAACAGGGGAAATGACCAGTTTGGTAACTAATGGTAACTAAATTCACCGAACAGCAACTCTGAAACTTTCAAATGTACGTTATTTATCATTTGTGTATAAACAACAATTTGCCATTTCTATTGGAGCTTGTACCCGACTACTTTTTGGCTCTAGACTGTTGCCTGGAAACTGTAACACCTGCAGCTCTATAAAGCTGCAGGTGTTACAGTTTATTCAGTTACTCATCTGTTTCAATGACCTGAATACCTGTCAAAATACACAACCCTATCTAAAACCTGTGTTGACATTAAGTTTGGGAACAGATATCTTAAAAAAGGAACGCGCTGAAGTATAATTTAAAATTAAAAAAAGTCACTGAATTGATGGAAACACTGGTTGGAGCTGAGAATTAGTCAGGTACATAACCTCAGTGCAGGAGCAGAATGTAGTTACATACAGGAGAAATACTTCAATCTTCTCCTTTGCGAGAAAACGAGTAATTGTATTTCCAAAAATGTCAAACTTTTAACTGACAGATCAGACTTTGGCTTTCACTCAACAACATGCACACAGACAACATCCAGTAAAAATCAAACTTCAAAAGTCAGCTTTGTGTCCATACAGTAGGTTTTGCTGTAGAAGGCAACACTGTTGAATGCAGGTTCAAGACAAAGTCAGCTGGTCTGTGGTCCACAGCTAAACAGGAATAAGGGATTGCAAATAATATTCACCAGGTTTCACCCTCCTGCCCACCACATAATCTTCATTCATTCATTATTTATTTATTTATTTATTTTAATCAGGCAGGGAGGACATGCTGGTGTCCAGATTTAAAAGGATCAGCGGGACAAACACTCCTCCCAACATCAGGGGTGGAGATTATATTCAAAGTGCTATTTACATACATATATACACATTTATTTTGTCAAAAAATAACCACTCTATAATAAATTAAAAGTAACAAAAAGCAATATATTGTCTCAAGGTAATAACAGAATTCTTTAAAGGTGAAAAATAGAATTTAAGAAATATAAAATACACAACTTTGCAAAAAAAGACAAAAATTAAACAACGGCAACACGCAAGAGTCAGAGTTTCTCAAGCTTCTCCCCTTTGTGACCCCAGGTCTTCATGCAAGTTTCATTATGGGTTCTTGATTTAATGTTAATGCTGCAACATATTTTGAACACATCCATATATCAGCCATTCAAATCTCCTGCAAATGGTCCTGAAAGGTTAAGAAACTTCTCCCAAAGCAATAAAATCAGTAATACTCTGCATTTACATAGACCTTACAGATTCAAGATGATTAACAATCTTGTGAGAACATATAAAGAGAGTGACTTTCCTGTGTCCCAAAAATCCCCCTTTTACACTCTGTTGACACTCACATGGTGACGTATTGCTGTTAAAGTGCGTTACATTTCCCCTCGGACTCTCCCCTCAGACCAGGCTGAAGCCCTCGTACTGCTCCACAGCCTGAGTGAGACGGCGGCGCAGGATCTCTTTGGTCTGGTAGCGGGGCATGTCCAGCAGGTTGTAGCAGGTGTGGGCCACCGGCAGGTAGTGCTCCTCCGCTGTGGTGGACTGGATGACGATACGCAGGCTCTCCATGCCGTGGATGGGGATGCGGTCGCTGCCGGTTAGAAACACTGTACGGGAAGGAGACACAATAGATGGAGCTGATTAAACCTTCAAGACTGACAAATGTGACGTCATCCAGAAGATTGCGGACTCACATTCTGGAGCCAGAAGTGACAATATATGGATATGAAGGGAGGAGTGAGGAGGTGGGTCACCCCTAAACATCTTTTTGAAGCCTAATATTGACCTTTATGATGAAATGATTTTCAGATGGACCACTGAGAAGAACTGACTCTAGGTAATGACATCAGAATGACTCGAGTATTTCCTGATTGATCATTTTGGAATTGAAGTCAATTGGACCCAGCATTCAGTGGTCATCAGAGGTATTGCATCTTCTGGCAGATCCACATTAGCCTCCTTTTGGAAACCTGGTTGCTTAGTCCACTTCTATATACGGTCAAAGGGATTAATACACATTTGGTGCTCTACACAGTTTTTATTACAGCAGGTGCATCAACTCTAAATAAATCCCCACATTCATTACCATCATGACAATAAAGGGACCAGTAGACTCAAGTACACTCACAGAGGACTTACTCTGGAACATGTGCAAAAACAGATCAACCATAAATTCCACCTCTGAACCGTACTCATTTTCAGTTTTGTTGAGATTGTTGGAAACGTGATAATTATACTGTGTGTTCCCCAGACATGGCTCAATTATACAGAATATGGACACTATAAACTGAAAAGGTCAAAAAGCTGCTGGCTGGGAGGTGACTCCACCAACTGTTCTGTATGATCTGACAAATTTAATGCATCGCATTTACCACAACACTCCTAAAGCGTGTTGTTACTCTCATAATTGAAATGCTCTGGGCTTTAATTAAGTCGCACATGTGCAGACTTTGAGTACAGCTGCTGCAGATACAGTGGATTCTCCTGCAGGAACAACCTGTGCATTATTACACTACTTGTCTGAGGGGCAGAGCATGAGAATTAAACTGTCATGCAGCTCCAGCAACGAGGCAATTAAATACTTACATAAGAACTGCTTCTTCTTTTCCAGTGGGAACTCGTGGAAAACCTCCCAGAACAATCTGACTGTTGGATGAGTGGCTGTGTACTCTCCTTTGTAAACAGCATTCTGCAAAGAGAAAGAAAGAAGTTGTTTTGTCATCACTAAACCTTTTTTTTTTTTGGTAGTTTGGCAGAAACATTAGCAAATCATCAGTGAATAAAACAAACTACTTAGAGATGTGTGTACATCTGTGAAGTTCCTCCACCTACTGCATTAAAAATGTAGACAAATTTCTCATTTTTTGACATGTTGCATAACAATTCCTCGTAGGATTCCCCACTGATGTTGCAATCTGCATGACAGCAACTTCTGCACACAGGAGTTAATGTCACCCGTAAAATATGTGAAGCTTTCTCAACACACCCCTTCTATAATCAGATCCAGAGAACCAACTGTTACAATCATCCACTGAATCTGTGTTTTTTTTAAAGTTTGGTGGGTTATTTGGTTGGAGTTTTCTTTTCGGTGTGCCATCTGGAAAAAAGCTTCTAGACAAACTCCAGTTTATTTAGTTTGTTTTTCATCTGCTTGACGAGTAGGCAAGACTCTGTAAAGTTAATGCAAATATTAATCTCAGTGAGGCTGTTTCCTGATTATAGTGTAAAAAAATCTCACACTACCTCAGTGTGCTAAACAAGGAGCTGACAAGACTTAAATTTAAAAAAAAACCTGCAACAGCTGAACAAATCTTTCCACTAAGAGTCAGCATGATAACACAGGTCACATGTCTGTTCACCATTGTTGCCAGTTAGGTGAGCGCTGTGACTAGTTTGCCAGCCGTTGATGATGTTGAGACACGGGTATTAAAGATTGTTTGGATCCAGCTACGGGATTTACATGTGCTCACAACACTGAAAATACCCAGCTGATAGAGAGAGAGAGAGCTGACCACATACAGATGTTTTAACTGCACACTGACCTTCTCCATCTCCTCCCAGTTGTAGTTGTTGTTGCCAACCACCATGGCCATCAGCTCAGAGGGCTGGAACAGAGACAGGATCTCCCCTCCACACACCTTCAGGAAACCAGAGGAGAAGGCCGAGTACTGCTCCCCCACAGAGTCCGAGAACACGTAGCACAGGTAGGCCTCCACAAACTCCTTCCTGAAACACACACACACACACGTTAAGTAAACATTCAGATAATCAATGTGCTCTGCTAAGCAGCTGCATCCTCAAAATCAGTTTTTGAGGAAAGAATTTACTCAAACTTCAAGGTGTGTCTGTAAACACGCTCTTCCTCCTTCATTGTCTCTGTATGTGCGAGTTCACACGACTTCAGCTGAGATTTACAACTATTACATGATTTTGTGCAGGCTAACAGGAGTTCATCAACATCCTGTCCATCCAACCTGACCTGAATGTGTTTACATCTTTGTGAGGTCTTACTGCACAAGTTGCGTAGGTAGATTAAACTGATAATCTCTCCGGCCTTGTGTCACCAGTGACTGCATCACTGTAGCACGCTGTTTACCTGAACTGCCATTTATTTCAGGATCTAATAAAGACAGTAGAGTCACAATAGGGCAGTGTTAAATGAAATATCTGAAAAATTTCTATTTGATATCGATGACATAGTACATGTAAGGATTATATGGCCTGTGTCTACATGGGTTCCCTCTGGCTTCTTCCTCCTACAGTCCAAATACAGGCTTGTTAGGTGAACTAATAACTCTAAAATGACCGTGGGTGTGAGTCAGAGCGTGCATAGTTGTTCATTACTCAAATATTACAGGATATATTTTGACACACATTTACATGGCCTACATTCTTTGTAGACATGTACTTAAATTAAGTACAACAGAATAATATACATAAATACATAAATAAATACAGAGAAAAGACAAGCAACCAACAAATCCAGAAGCATATGCATTTCTCAAAATGTACAAAATGACAGGTTTAAAATCCCTGGGAAAAAAAAAAGGAGAAACTGATGTTTAAATGTTAATTGATCAATTCTGAACAAAAGAGTAAACAAAATAGAATTTTTCATCGTGTTTCCACAAAATAAAACTCTCTCTCTTCAGAAAATGATGAGTTTGTATTTCAGCTGCTGTCACAACATCCTGTTCCAACAGGACAAGTGTAAAAATGAGGAAGTGAGAGGCTCTACAAATATTGTTTTCTTGAGGTAAAGAGAGTCTGGTGAGCTGCAGGGGAGAGAAAACCTGCTCTTTACATGCACACAGCAGGTGTAACAAAGACAGCACACATACAAGTGCAGTCCACAGACAAACACCACACCTTCAGAAACAATTCTGTCCAACAAAACAGATCACACCCACAGAGGTCGCAGAGCTCTGCAAACACAAACGCCCACAGACAAACACGCAGCCAGGAATCAAACTAACCTTCTCTCTAAAATACACTGTGCACACCACAGCGACAATTAATTTCTCTATTCTCTCTGTAATTACAGTTTTGTATCTGTGTTGAGAGGATTTTTGCAGGAACAACTTGGGTCAGTGTTTCTCTCGCCATCTGTTCAGCACCAGCAGCCAGACATGTTGACACCACCCGCCCCACAGCTCTCTGAGGACTCCTCCACACAACACTGTAATCGGCGCCACTGGCACAAAACAACATTAAGAAGCGAAGTCGGATTCAGGAACAACACAAATCGACTCTTAAAAAAAAAAAAAAAAATGCCATCTGTGTTAAAACCCAGATCATGGCCTTCAGTTCAAACAATGGGACACGAGCTGCCAGCTGTATCTGCACGTGATAATCTCAGAGCTGGAAAAATATATTAATAAACCTCACGGTCATCTGTTTGTCTTCCAGAGAGTACTCAGTACACAGCTTTAAAATGCCAAAAAACAATTCAAATGGGACATCTAATTAAGAGAGACTTGATGATCTTACAAAAATCCAATCTACTGAAATGCCAGCTTAAAGTTTGAGCTGTGTGTGTTTGATTTGTTGATCTGACGAACCTGTTGTTTTTGTCCACAGGGATGCTCTCTCCTCCAGGGATCAGCTCCTTGACTTCGGTCATCCCGTAGTTCTCCCTGGTGATCTGAGGTGTGAAACACATAAAAACTCTGACATCCGTACTGGTGAGCCTTCTTGCTGTGAGGCGACAGTGCTAACCACTGTACCCACCATGCCGCCCCAAGCTTGAGTCACGCTTGTTACAAAAAAAAAAAAAAAAACAACAAACAACTAGTGTTCTGCTGACAACAGGAAAAAAAGACGACAAACATCAGGCTTGTGTTGGTTTAAAATCAGACAAAAAGTTACACTTACAGCAAAGGTGAGAAGGAAAGTCTCCTCCACATCACCTCCTTCATAGTCCAGGAGCTGTTGTAGACTCCTGCAGAAAAAAAAGAAATCCAATAATGAAGACAGCTCCTTTCAGAAATCTGTGTGGGGTTGTATTTCTCAACAATCTGTTTGATGGATGCACCTGCCATCTTAGGGTTAACATTTCCCATGTTTGACTTGTAAATGGATAACTGGGGCTCAGCTGTACCAGTGTTGCAGCTGCATGGATTAGGTAGAGATGGGGAACATAGAAACTGTCTGTTGGATTAGAGGTGAAGGGGTAACATATTAGCTAGTATAATAATAGGAAATGACTCAGAGGGAGTGCTTTGTTGTTGTTGTTAGTGTGTTTCGTGGAAAGAACGTGTTGGATAATTACCCCCAAAACACAGGAAACATGGAAAGAGAATGAATAAGTGAACAAAGGAAATGGTAATTACTGAAAAAGGATGGAGTGTCACTGATATGAGACGCTGGGCTGAGGTCACAATACAAAGGAAAATCTCAAACAATTTTTCTCAGAAACGGAGCTTATATCTCTGTCTTTTGTTCAGTGTGCTGCCTTTAGTCTGTCAAACTGCAGCTCTTCAAAGAATATTAAATGCTTCAAGATATCCTGTCCTTGAATACTGTGCAGCCCCAGCTCTGGGGCTTTTCTGATCATATTTAGGGGATAATCTCAAAATCAATAGTTGACTAGAGACAATTAGGCGGTACGGAAATACTGACCACTCTGAATTCAGTGACGCGGTTGATCATTTCTGTCCTTCTTCTTCTTAAGAAAACATGTTATATGAGCCAGTGGCACAGTTTAACATCCTGATGTGAAGCTTACAGAGTCATTTATCTGTGTTTGAACAGTTTGTAGAGTAAGAAGAAATCAGCACATAGAACATACACAAGGTTCTGCTTTTGCTCCATGACAGGGGCCAACACACAGTGTGGATATGACCGAGGTAAACTGTTTGCAGCAGGTGCACTGTCTCGGGACCGTTACCTGGCCTCAGTGGGTGAGAGCTCTTTGAAGTCCTCCAGCGTGGGCAACACATCGAGCAGCTTCTTGTAGAGAACCAGAGGGAAGTGGAGGTCCACCACCGTGGAGTTATAGATGGCCAGACCGCAGATGATCCCGATCAGGTGAAACCAGTTCTGCTCCACAAAACACTGGAGAGGCACAGAGGACAATTATATTTCTCCTCCCTACACATGGTGTGAGCAGGCTGAACATACCCTGACAAACTCACCCTAGCAGCTGAAAAACATTAGAAACGATGATATACCAGCCACATAAATTCACATTTACAGCATTATACAAAGATAAAAAAGTTTTGCTATATGTGCTGTTTGTAGCTGTGTCTGTTCAACAAAGAGCTGGTGCTGAATAACTGAAACACTTTAGTTAAAAATTCAGTTCAAAGATCAAGCTTCAAGTCTACAGTCATGCTACCCACTTAGTGAAGTGGTGATTTGAACTAAATACCCACATCTGCACACAAACCAAAGTACCTCCTAGCAGGTACTATGTTTTAAATGTTTACCTTCTTAGCTCAGTGTGAGTAAATGCTAACAAGTACTGACTTTTGCATATGTTGTGATGGAACTGAAAAGCAATGGGAACATTTAAAATTTAGACCAGATGATGGCTCAAGATGAAAAGTTAAGTGGCAACAACAGTTATTACAAAGCATCCAGAGAGGAGCATGAATGTATGTTCAAATTTTTTTAATGATGACAGTCAGTAGATCACCAAAGTCAGTGGGATTACAAATTTAACTCATCCCAGAGCTGCTGACTTTTTTTTTTTTCATCACTTGGACAGTGATCAATGGCAGACAGTGCCTTCCCTAGAGCCATGCTAGCAGCAGCTAGGTGTGGTAACCATGCCTCTGACTATGTTCCCTTACACAGGTAAGTGTTTTGTAAACCTGAATGTTCCCACAGACATAAAGTATCACAACGAAATGTAACGACAGAAACAACAGCTCTTCCTGGAAAAAGAAGCTACAGGTCGATTATGTGCCCGCACCAATGAGGAGATTTATTACAGCTTCACTCCTATCAAGTACCACAAACAAAACCATAGGTCTGAAATACCATCTCAGTAACAGATGGTAAATCTAATTTACATATCTGAAAGATCCTTAATTTTCTTCCAAGGTTAATTTATTAAACAGCTGTGATGGTCCCACAACAGGATGAATACAGGCACCTCCAAACTGAATGCGTGCAGTCCACACATATCACAGCAGCTGGAAGTTAATAGTGAACTCATCTTTCAAAATCTTCTGACATCATTGTGATCCTGCAGGTGCATCATTACAATAAATGCTTTCCCATCCACCAAACAGGTGAAGTAATACAGAGTTTCTACAGTGAAATAATTGACAGCAAAGCATGTCCATCAATAACAGAGAACACAAGTGTAAATATATTTTAGTCTGAAGAGTCAGTGTTTCTTTTTCTGATATCATATCGAATTGATTATTAAAGGAGGATGTCAGCTTTAATGCAGTAATATTTGTACTACTGGCATTTGGCAATTGAGTATATAAAAGCAAACATGACATCACCCAGTGGTTTGTGAACCATATTTTGAAGCCAGGAGGTCGGCATTTGAATGTTACCAAGTTGGTTGTTAGGACCCAAAAGTGATCAGATTTGTATATGAACTGAGGGGTGAGGGGGTGGGCCTGACCTTGAACCCATGTGTGAAACTCGAGTTCAGGTCTAGTGTCACCGGAGAGCCAGCCCTGTTAATCAAACTAACCACGCCCCTAAATGTTTCTCTAATCCCTAATACCAACTTAATTCGTGGGCGGCACGGTGGTGCAGTGGCGCCCTCGAATTTGGAGCATGCATGGGTTTTCTCCGGGCACTCCAGCTTCCTCCCACAGTCCAAAGACATGCTTGTTAGGGGAATTGATCAAACTAAATTGACCATAGGTGTGAGTGGGAGTTTGAATGGTTGTTTGTCTCTGTGTTAGCCCTGTGATAGGCTGGCAACCTGTCCAGGGTGTACCCTGCCTCCTGCCCGATGACAGCTGGGATAGACTCCAGCAGAACCAAGTGTGGAGAAAGGAGGCATAGAAAATGACTAAGTGACTGACCTACTTAATTCGGATTTTTATTTTCAGGTGGACCACTAGATCTCTAATAATAAGAGTTGAAGTCAATTGAAGCCAGTTTTTTGGAGGCAGCATCTGGTGGCCATCGGGAGTATTGCATCTTGTTGCACTTCCGCACTGTCCTCATTGCTTCGTCCATTTTTATATACAGTTTTTGATTAGAAGACATAATGATAAAAAGTAATGAAATGAGTATTGTACACAGCCTTTATGTTACTGTAGAAAGTACAAAGTAGACTTAAATATAATGTAATAAATAATAAAGTATGTGTATTTGGGATGTTTCTGTCTTGAAGGAAATGTGTTTTTTTTCCCTCAACTTGCTAAAAAAAAATTAGTAGGTAATTCCATTTGAGACAGTACTGCATGTGAATGGCATCTTCAAAGACACTATCACAAAGTCCACAGTTTACACTGAAACTTCTTTCTCCTGTGGAAGTAGTCCCTATTAAACTTCAGTGAACTCTTGCTACCACTTGTACACAGTGAACGTGGGAGGAATTCAACAGACACATTCACCTTGACATCTGAAAGAGTGTAACTAAAACAATTCTCTTTTATCAACAAGGAGAAGTGTGTCATTGTCTGCAGCTGTGTGCGTTTCTTGAAGGAATGTTTACCTTGTCTGTGTCATGAGCTCTGCATGTCCTCACATTATGTTTCAAGCAAATGTGCTAAAATCATACTTGTTTATTTTTTAAAAAACAGCTCAGCAAATAGTTTTAGATGATTAGGCTACATTGTAGTGTCTGTTCACGGTTACAACTGAGCGATCTCCATGGCAACTGAGCAAACTCTACAAATGTGAGATGTGATTCAGAGCTAAACAAACACACAAGAAGTGGGCCTTGACATTCTTTTCATGGCAAGCTGCTGTTTCCACGGTCAAAATTGAACATTTATGAAGTAGAAACATGTTTTGCTGCCTAAATTTATCAGCATGTGACCTCCTGCATGATAACTTACTTTGTCTGAGAACCACAGGAGGTTGGACTCTTTGTAATGAGTGAACATCCCGTATACAGGATCCATCAACTCCTTTAACAACAGCAGGAAGAACTCTTTAGTTACTCCGCCTGCGTCTACAGCCTCCTCTCCATCAAAGATCACCTGGAGGGAGCAACAGGAAGGAGAAAAGAAGCACAGATGGAAAGTAAACACGTATTTTTACTTGATTAAAATTAAACAATCAACACTACTTTCCTGTTTAGTCTTCGCTCTCACCTTGAGTGGTTTCTTGAGGTCCACATCAGAGTACATAGTGAGCTCACGTAGCGTGTCGCTAACTAAATGGCTCCTTCGCACATGGAGCACTAGGTAAGGGTTCCTAGCAAGGTGGGGTTCCAGTGTGAGCAGCATAAAGACATTGTGAAGGTTTGCACCGCTTACTGCCATCTTGGTAACGATCACATGGAGAGGTGGGAACGAAACAGACAATTAAAATAATAAAATATGTCACATTAACAGAGAACAATTCAATTAAAAAAACACTTCTGTGTCAGCAGCAGGCACCTGCATTTGCAGTTCAGCATCTGTTTGCAGCATGGTTGTCTTGGCTTGGGCGTTCAGTATGAACGGGTAGGCACATAGGTTCACTGAGGGAAAGTCACTCTGCAGGAAAAATAAGATTTGTTACATCAACATTAAAATGAGAAACAAAAATGTAATATGTTTAATACTTTGAGGATTCAATCTTTAAAGCAACTACCTGCGATGGGGATGATCCCATTTTCTAGAAATCAAAATGAGAGAAAAAACAAGTTAAAAGCAGCACTGTAATGAGATTTAAAAATCCCTCCTGAGTGGATGACAAAAATTGACAAAGGCACACCTGTGCTGCACGAGTATTCATAAATGAAAGTCAACATTTAACTCTGCATGTAAAATGAAATAAAGAGGAGAACAGCTTAAAAAAGGTGAAGAAGCCTGTGCACTGTGCAGGCAGGTTGGAGCGGATGGAGACAAGTATCAGGTGTAATCTGTGATAAAAGAGTATCAGCAACAATGAAAGGAAAGGCGACAAAACAGGTGGAAGAGCAGCAATATTGTACAGTTCACCACTGAGGAAAAGACAGGAGGCAGAGCTAGAGGTAGCAGAGATGAAGATGTTGAGGTTCTCTTTGGGAGTGACCAGGACAGATAGGATCAGGCAGGAATACATCCGAGGGACAGCACATGTTTTTGGAGATAAAGCCAGAGAGGCCAGACTGAGCTGGTTTGGACAGGCACAGAGGAGGGATGGTGAATGTATCGGTAGAAGGACGCTGAATTTTGAACTACCAGGCAGGAGGCCTAGAGGAAGACCAAAGAGGAGGTTTATGGTTGTAGTGAAAGAGGACATGAAGGTGTGAGATAAGAGGATACAGAGGATAGAGTTAGATGGAGGCAGATGATTCACTGTGGTGACCCCTGAAGGGAAAAGCTGAAAGAAAAAGAAGAACAGCTGATCTGTACTCACAATTTCAGCTTTACTCAGAAACCATTTGAGGTAGTCTTCCTGGATGTCCACAAGGCTGGTGATGTCAGGGATATAAAAGCGGTTGTACTCCACATGGCGGGCCTTTAAGTTTACCTGCCAACACAGAACAAACACCTGCCTCAGCTCCAGGAAATGCCACAGTGCACAGCAGGTTACAGATCACCCAGAGCCCCGACAGCTCCTCCTCGGACTGTACTGAGAACAATGCAGAGCAGCAGGTGATCTTTGTAGATACCTTGTGGAGCTTCTCCAGCAGTCGTAACGTGGCAAGAAAGTAGTTCTCATAGAACACAGGTACGAGCAGCGTCTTGCCTCCGGTTAGCATGAACACAACGATGCTCTTGTACATGTCGACCATTCGGGTGAACACGCTGCCATCCACAAAACACCACCAGTTATCTGCAGGGACAGAAAAGAAGATTAACATAAATTACAGAGCAAGTGATTCAACCTAAAAAACAACACTGTAATATAAACACACCTGCCTTTGTTAATCGAAGTATTTTTGAAAAACTCAAGCTAAGAATGTATCTGTGTCTGGATGTATTTCTGTGTATAATGATGGAATTAAAAGGTCTAATACTACGACATTCACTTCATTATCTAGGTGTGTACAGGTGAGTAAGTAAACATGGACTGAACTACAAACATCATTTTTCTCGCCTCTCTGAAAAACCATAAATACCTTTAAGGAATGATTGTGTAATTCAAATTTTTCTGCTGCATTGTGTTTACCTACCTACCTACCTATCGTTCTGTGCCATTAACTCCCCCAAACCTTTCATGATTTGATTGATACATAGATTAAAAAAGAAAAAAAAAAGTGTGTGCATGCAAATATAATACCCAATACTTTGCTGGGGTTGGCGTCTAGCCGGAGAATGGCCATTGCCAGTGGTATAGTGAGGCGGATGTAGTTTTTGGAGTCCTGCAGGGCCGGGTACTCAGACAGGATGAGGTAGATCCTCATGGCCTCGACATCAGGAGGGGAGCGCGGCAGCTGAGGGATCAACAGACTCTCAAAACTCTTGCTGGCCTAAACAAGAAGGGATGGACAACCAGGGAGGGAGGAAGCAGATTTTTAGGCTGTCTGTGTTTATACTTTTAATAATACATCTCGAATAAACAATATAAAGTCATACATGAAAAGTACTTGAATGTACTGTTCTGCCATATGTTTGAAAGCCAGAAGTGAGCAAACCAGAAACATTTATTGGATATTAACTGATTTCAAAAGAAACTGGAATTACCAAAAGCATGATAAAAATATCAGCCACAGAATTTTATGACAGGCTTTTAGTGGTTAGGAGCATGGCCTCAGTCTGCACACAGATTATAATTCACGTTGGGTTCAGTTACAAGATCCTGAAGAACATTCCTGAGTCAGTGTTAGAGGTTAGGATTCAGTTCTGCATCCATACCATGAACGTGGGACATTTCAAAACAACCGAGATGTTCACACATGACGGGGATGTTATTTTTAACCAACAGCTACAAAACCAAAAGCTGTATTACACCCCAACAAATCTCATTTAACTGCTTCATAATGCCAAAATGACTATGAATGTAGGAGCTGGTGATTTTTTAGATGTCTCATAGTAACATGCATTTGATACTTCCTTAAACAGTATTCCCCCTAATTTCCCTCGACACCCCTCTGGTGAAGAAAACATGAAAATAAAAAAGATAAACATGCATAAAAATGTTTATTGTTCTAAATGCAATTGTGACACGTACTTCCATGTCCTATCCCATATTTTTACTACAAAACAGGAGCCTGGTTCAGCTGGTTCAGGCCTGGTCGGGGAATACCTGAGAAACCAGCACAACTAGTAAGTTACTCCTTTCATATTACACCTGGTCAAATGAATTGTTACCTACAAATTGTGATTGAAGTAGAATTTAAGATGTCATCATGACATGATGTGACTGAGGAGGGCCCAACAAAACCCCAGAGTGTAAAACTAAGCAAAGGTGGGTTGTATTATCAAGAACATGATAGTCAAAATAGTCTTGTTTTAGTTCAAAAGTAGGGAACATGGTCACTCAATGAAGAACCACCACTTCTACTACTACAGTAAGAGGAATCATCAACTCATACCACATGTTGATGTCTTTGGATGACGG
>OOFC01048106.1:25516-45712 GCA_900323345.1 Pseudochromis fuscus
GAGAGTGTTTTTGAACTTTAAAAAAAAAAAAAATAATAATAATAATAATAATAATAATAAAAAATGTTATGACAATTATATTGATGAATCCTCAATTACCTGCTCCAGAAGTCCAGAGAAGGCCGGTTTGCTGAGAGTTTCAAACAGCATTCTGACAGAGTTGAGATCGATGCCTGGGATCTTTGGATTGGTTTTGAAGTGTGTGTCATCACTGAGAGAGCAAACAAAAATATGACTGTGTCAGTGATCAGTAACAGAACAAAAATAGGTTTGAGCTCAGATTCAGGGGCTTTGCGTTAAAGCCTCGATGTAAAAGCACACGCTGCTTTGGATTAAACACAAATCTATTCCAGCTCGTCATGCAGCAGGTCGGCCGTGAGTCAAGTTCACTGCAAGGTACTGTAGGTAAGGTGCGTTAATTCTCAGTGCAACATGAGCGATGGTTAGATATACACACAGCCTAAACGTATTTAAGACAATCCCTAAGCAGATCTCCTCTTCAGCCTCGGAGCCGTCAGGAGTGTAAGTACAATCTGATAAACACACCCACAGCATCGTCCCCACATGAGAGACAGCAACTATTTACAGTGTAAGCCTTCGTATTCTCATAGCTCAGGTTTTATTTAGTCATAACACAAACACATCAGATCTGATCCTGTGGAGACTGTTTCCCAAACACAAAACACTGATGGAGATAGTACAGTTGTTATGCTATGGACAAGTGAACTGTGAGTCCGAGCACTGACCCGCTAAATTCACGAGGACTCTCTGAGCTCTAAAGGACCAGATGAGCACCAAATGCTAAAAGCTGTCACTCTCAAAGGGAGATACAAACACAGGGTACAATCAATTTAAACCGAGGAAATCTAGACCAGACTTGAAACTAACAGGTATTTTTATAATTAATTAATTAATGTGCAGATTATTTTCTCATATATTGGTTGATATTTTAAAAAATTAAATGCTCACGCCTTTAACTGTCTTTGTCCAACCAACATTTTCAACCCCAAATATTCAGACAATGAGATGTGATACATTTTCATGAGAAGAGCCTTAAACTACAGAATAAGTTGTATTTGCTTGATAGTGAATAGACAGTTAACTGAGCTTCCACTCTAGACTCAACTCAAGAAAAATTATCCACAACACGATAAAGTAAATGTCAATCCTAAAGGCACACATTAAAGCAGCTCTCATGTTTGTTCATTCTATGTGTACATACAGTACTTTTCTGAATGATATATTTTATGTTTGACAGGTGATCTAAATAACAGTTTTAACGACTCTTGCAAAGTTTGTTTTTTCCAAAATCAATTCAACTAAAATAAAAACAGATCAATTAAAGTTACTACTGAGTATTTGCCTGTTATTGTACTGTCCTCTATGTGACCAGGGATCGGTCACAAGGCAACAGCTGTCCATTTACATCATTTTTATGGTGTTACCCCTGCCAAGGAGGTTATGTTGTCATCTGTGCTGTCGTCTGTTTGTCAGTCTCATTGCAACTTTATGGAAAAACTATTCTCTGAGATTTTTTCTTCTTTTTTGGAGAGACAGGGAACAAATGATTAAACTGTGGCAGAGACCACAGGATGAAAAATCCCTATCTGTAATAATGGACGAGTGTTTCATCAAGAAGGTTATTACTTCACCACAAGAAGACAACAGTGTTCAGTTTAAAGCATGCGTACAGCTGGATTATACCTTTGGGTATGTGCTCTTTTGGGTGGTTTCTAGTTACTTAGTTAGTTAGTTAACATTTATTTCCATTATCACTCACTGACATGGTCAAATGTCTCATTTTGGAAATCCAACAGTTGACAATCCAATATATTTGATTTGCAATGATATAAAACAGAAAATTTGTAAATCTTAACACTAGTTGGAAAGACCTTTACTAATTTTTGTGTCAGAACTGTACTGAACAATTGACTGCCTATTAAAATTAAATCAGTCACCTCTCTGCCTCACTCCTGAGTGTGAGTTGTTCCTGCAGAATAACAGGGACGTTACACTTTCTGGAGAGATCATTTTTCCACCCAGTTTGTTCCCAGAACCAGATAAGCATCTGCTGAGGAGTCTGTCCTAAAAACAAATGACACCTACACACAGGTTGATGGTCAAAGAAATCTGGACTCGCACAGATTTCACTCTCCAAACAGATAGCATCGTTCCCAGCCAGGAGAATGAGCATTTCACGAGCAGCTCTGTCATGAGCAGGCCACAGACGGACGAGTGTTCACAACTTCTGCATGCATGTGTACATTAAACTGTATGATTCACACAGTATGTTTTTTTATAAATATATATATTTGATTGTACATGCTTGTTAATCTTAGATAAGACTGCACTAACAAAGTTTACACAGGTGAATTTAGACCCATTTTTTTCCTCAGCAGCATTAGGATTTATTCTTACTTGCACCCATTTGGCACTGTGATGACCTCGTGTGCACTGAAGTACTGGGAGAGTTTCAATGGGGTAATCCATCAGCACACTGCAATTTTGAAGTGGAGCATGACGGCAGTTTGTACCATCTGTCATGTGCCTGAAACGAGTCCAAAGATCCTGAGCGTGTTGTGCTATTTCTGGCAGAACACAGTTGAGATTCGAGCCAGGTACACTTACACCAATCCAACATTATTAATAAACCCTTTATATATACTACTTGAGAATATATTTTTCAAACAGTAAAAAGCAGTAAAGAATAATTTCTTAACAGAGCTGAAGTAGAAAAAATTATAACCTACAATTGTCAAAAACATCAGTTTGTGGGCTGCGTGAAGGCCTTTACTCTCCCTGCCACACAGCAGGTAGGCAAACATCCACAGTGCCATGCACACAGCACGGTTATGTACACATGGACCTTTGTGATTACTTTGCTTTGTGAAACAGGATCAAGCTGTTTACCTCTTTATTTGTTCAATTTATATTATAGTCTATATTTGTTTTGCGTTATTGTGCTTTATCCGACACTCTTAACATCACTGCATGTGTCTGTCTCCTTTATTGTCATTTTCAACTTCCCAGCAGTGGAAGAAGTATTCAGATTGACTTAAAATACATGAAAAAACAATCCAATTACAAGTAAACCTACAGTCCTAAAATAGCAGCAGCAAAATTGACTTAATGTATCAACAGAAAATGTCCTGCTCCACAAAAAAATTGGCTTAAAATTAGCTTGTTCCAATCAGCAGCATTACACTGTTGTAGTTGGTGAGTGTGGAGCTACCACTTTACGTGTTAAACAGTTAAACAACAGTTTCCAGCAGAGCAGTTCAGCAGAAACAAAGACTACACTGCCTGTGTAATTTCATACAAGTGTTTCATTACAGAAGAAGCTTCTGTACCTTTGGTCCAAGAAGCTGGCGTTCCAGCAAGCTGTCGAGGAGAGCTGAATTATGATGTCACTGTGAAGGAAAATATAAACCCACTTTAGACAGAAAAATGTTAGCGGAGGGAGACAGAATTTGGGTCTGTGTGAAAATACAGCTATGTAAACCAAGAAAAAAAAAGGGAATAAACATTTAGAAAAATACTACAATCTATTTTAAATAATAGATTTTTATTCTTGACTTACTTTGTGACACTTGAGTCTGTGCTGTACATCAGTTTTAACCTCCATGAATTTAACCTTTCATAAGTGATTGGGGAGAGGCTTTTACTGATGTTAATCACCCTGAAGTCTTCTGGGATGACAGAACTCTGCAGAGAGGAAGACAAACAGCAGCATGACAGCACCGTTGCACACATGGAAGATTGTTGGCACTGGCACGTCCTCTGTGTGTGGCACAGTTCAATCTGGGTTGTGTCCATTTCCTCAGTGACAATAAAATAAACAAACCACACCCAGGACCTAAATATTTTCCTAGGGTGAGGCTGAGCGCAGTACATCTTTATCAGTGCACATTCCTGATGGACTGTTTGAAATCTGTCCTAAACATATGCTCCATATAGAGAAGTAGTCCCTAAATAAGAAGTGGTAAAGCTTAGACTTTGATGCCACCCTGTGGTGAGACACTGAACCTTAACACAAGTTTTTACTGGAATTAAAACTGACAAGATTTTCAGATTAGATTATAAAATTACAGTTTGCAGTTGCTTTAAACACTTTTTTTTTTGTTTTTAAAAAGGAAAATAGTGCTGATTGTAAGCTTACATAATAGGGAATACCCATGAGTGTGTATCATAGACTGGAAATAGAATAGACAAAGTAAATGTGATGTCATCCATTGCTTTGAGGCCTCGCATTTTGAAGCCAGAAGTTTGGTAACTGAACGTTGCCTTCTGTTTTGAGCCAGAATCAACCATTTTTGGATATGAAGGGAGGAGTGAGGAGGTGGATCTAACCCTTAAACCCAAGGACATTGTCCAGTGTGTATGAGACTGGAGTTCAGATCTGGTCTCATTTGACCTGTTGATCAAACTAACCATGCCCCTAAATAGTCCTCTTTTTCAAGCTTAATATTTATCTAATGTTGAAATGATTTTCAGATGGACCACCAGATCAGTGAGAAGAGTTAACTTTGGCAAGTAACATTAGAATGACTTGTGGGAAAAAGTATTTCATGGTTGAAAATGACAATTTTTGAATTGGAGAATTTTTTGGAGCCAGCATCTAGTGGCCATCGGTGGTATTACACCTGTTTAGTGTGTATACATGTGTCTAATGTAAACACAAAAAGTATATCCAGATGATTTTTACAGTATGTATAGATTTTAATCATCATTAATTCTACAAACACTAAACTTTCCTCTGTGTGACACAATTATGCATATTTGTAATATAAACAAAGGATGCAATAAAACTCCAAATAAAATGGAAAATGCTGAATTTCAAATGACTGTATGCTAATCAACTGTGGTATATGGCTAATTAAATTTTGTGACTAAAGAACAGAAAAAAACTGGAGACACTGATAACAGCAAAAAGCTCCCATGAAATGTAAAGACAGATTTGAGTTAAAGTGTAAAACCATTAAAGCAACAAGTTTTAGTGAGAATGGCTAAAATCTGGATCACCTACCTGCTCATTGGAGTACAATAAGAAACTATGGTCCCCTCCACAGATGATTTTGGTCACTGTGTATTGTTTTGACTCTAACAGATGAAAAAGGGAAAAAAGAACATTTGTTAACAGTGAATGAAATTCTTATAGTTAGTCATGATATGTCAATGAAAGATTTTAGGACTTCATTTATGCAAAATGATTCCTGACTTTGAGTATTTGACACATAGTGATAAAGGGAAGATAATAACATCTCTTGGAAAAAAATCAGGAAATTATCTTTTGAGTACACATTACAGTGTTTTACAAAACAACTGTTCTCCTGTGACTCACACACATTAGATTATATTATGACCAAATGCTGTTACATCTCAAGATGATTTGTAAATCTAATATGAGAAAATGCTGTGGATGCGGAGATTGTCTCGTTTGTGTAAACTATCCTCCTGGCTTTTATTGCATTTTGTTTTGCCAACAGTCTGCTCAGACTTATTTATAAACCACCCACATCAGAATCGACATTGACAGTAAAGTAGAAGAGCCCAGCTGGTGGCTAACAGGACATTTCACAACTGTCCGAGTAAAACTTAGTGAAACCATCTCAAGAGGATCATTTCTACCTATCCTAGAAAACAGCACACAGGCTGCTGCAGTAGCCTAATTGTACGGCAATGCATCGTAACCGCTTGTCTTCCCACATTTCCTGTCTGTATTTCCACTACAAAGACTTTACCAATAAAGTCATAGAAGCAAACAGGAGTCAAACAGTTTAACCAAATGGAAAAACATTGCAAGTCAGCTATTTTTCTAAAGGCCATTTTAGTCCCATCTTATATGGAGTGATCAGCAAGTCTTCAGTTTACCTCTTCTATGGAAATTTCCACTTAAGAAACCAGCCTTGACAGGATATGGGCTTCTGGCATCCCCGAGTATTCCTGTGCCGAGCTGGCCATGGCTGTTACAACCAAATGAATACGCCATGCCAGAGGAAGGCACAAACGCCAACGTGTGGTGCCTGGCAAAAGGAGAAAAAAAGAAGGAGGAAGATTTAACATGCAGAGGTCAGTGAACAAACTCTTCAAACTGCTTAATTAGTTGCACATGTACAGTTTAACATAATCCATCAGAGTCAACTAGCAGTCCATTATAACTTAGTGATCTTTAATTAGCTGGTGTTGTGTTTTGTAATAGTGGGTTTTTTTTTGAGAGATGTTCAATGTATTTATGCATCTTTATTAATACTAAATATATCATAATATTCTGGTGAAGCACGGAGGACATTGTCTTATTGGATCTTGACTACAAATATCCGAAACCGTACAAAGCTAAGTCGTAAACTTTCTGACAGAGTCTCAACAAGGTCCAACACACATAGATTTTCCAGCAGGCCTGATGTATAGGGTTGACATCATGTACTGATCAAACATCCTGTCCAGGTTTAGAACAAACCTTACCTGCCACATGCGATCTGGGACACCTCAGTACCCATGAGCTCTAGCACTCGTCTCGGTAAAAGTTCATTATTGGTGGAGCCGTGACCCAGCTGACCCCACGAGCCATCACCAAACGTAAACAGGCCGCCATCCTGCCAGAGACACCATACAGTATAGCTGCATAGCTCTGCATTGATAAAATTAAAATATTCTATACACTGAAGTGAGTTAAACAATTTCTTTTTACCTTTGTGAGAGCTGCTGTATGTTCATCTCCACAGCTGATGTAAACAACTTTTTGAGATCTCAAAAATTTGATGTGGCACGGAACAGCACGATCTGAGGGAAGAAGGAACAAGCAACCAAGTTCTCACTCCCACTACTGTGATACTCAGATGACAAGGACTTGAATGAACACAGCAACTTTTGCAATTAAATCTGGCATCCTAATGTCAGTCTCTCCTCCAGCATGGCCCCCCAATTCTACTAAAGACAGAACTTTAAAAAGCAGGTTACAAACTGGGGAAATATGGTACTGTATGTATGTACTGTATGGTATTGTTCTTTTCAGTCAGTTATCAGAAAAAATCTTACTTCTGTCTATTTTCCTTATGTAACCACGTTGAATCATTTTCAATCTAGTGTCAAAATAATACTGTATGTGCAATGTAAGGAAACATATATACCATGTAAGAAGCCTTATACTATACCATTACACTTATACTGTACATCTATCCTATTGTACATAACTATCTGTAGTGTAGCCCAATGCAAATATAACTGTAATGTAGCTTTATAGATTTAGAACTGTACTGAAGTTATACATATATAACCACACTATACCATCATGTAGAATATGTGTGCACGCTCTTTCCAACCAGTGGATTATTACCTTGTTTATCATTGAGACCCAGTTGTCCAGCTCTGTTTTTGCCCCAGCCAAATACAGCTCCGGACAAGGACAGTGCAAAACTGTGGTCTCCCCCAGCTGTTATCTGTGCCAAAGGAATTCCTGCCAGAGACTTCAGAGGATGAGGGAACAGCTTGCTGGGCTCTCCTTTGCCCAGACCTAGCTGTCCACTGGTGTTCTGGCCCCACGTGAACAGCTGGCCATCTGAGAGGGAAAGGACATGTAGAGACATCTATATGTTGATACTTCTGCACCAACAACTGTCACAAAATACAGGCTAAATATATTTTTTTAGTATTTGGATCTACTACACCATATTTCAATTATTATAAGTCCTGCCCACAGTCTTGCTAAAATTAACCTTAAGAAGCTATGGTTAAATATTTGATTAAAGAAAAAAAAAAACTCACTCCCACATTTTCCATAATGCAATAGCATCTTGGGTTAGACTCTTCTTGCCTGCAAACATCAACATCTTTCCACACACCCAGCTTGCAATGCCGGCTTTGTGCTGAAAATTTTATGCCTTGACTCCAAGCACCAAAAACCCCGATGAGGGCGGTTTAACAGTTCTTTTTCCCAACACCACACAAGGATTGTGTCACTTTTTCATGAACCATCTAACTTAAAAAAAATAAAAAACACTATATAAAGCTAACAAGATAAGTAATTGGTGGAATATCCTTTTTTTATTTTTTTTATTTAACCAATGCCTCAGTGTAAGACTTTTATCAGGTGGATACTCCCCTCATCATAGGGAGAAAAAAATCAAACATGAGTGCAAATAAATTATGAAGCACAACACAGACTGCCTGAGGTGAACTTTTTCAAGGCTTTCTAGTGCCATCCACTTCAGCTGGATGTGAACACAATAAAGATGTGCAGTGTATGAATACAGGCGTCACAGTCTGAACTGTGCAGTGTGTTATGAAGAGACTGTGTCTTTCACACCTCTAGAAAGTGCGATGCAGTGCTGGTTCCCACACATTACTTGGGAGATGCGATGGTCACACAATCTTTTGACCAACCTTGAAAAAAAAGGAAAAACATTTGTTTAATCAAGACAAAATTGTACATTATAAACATTTCTGATTTAAGTTACTCATGTACCACAAAGTGGTATTAATTATTGTTGGTATTTATTTGATGGTCACGATAAAATAATCACTGAGATTCAAATATATTTTAGAAATTTTAAAACAGCAACATTGTTACTGTGGATACAGGTACACCTACATACAGGATCTGTCCCTGTACCCACACCTACAGACCTGAGCAATGCAAATATGTAAATATGCCAACACTTGACGCACATCTCTCCTATATACCACTTCAAAGCAGTATGCAGAGATAAGTATATCCCACAATTCTTTGCAGTCTGCTGCTGCACAAAGGTCCAGTTGTTGACAATAACACGTTTATAGGTTTTTAGGACCAGCTATAATACTGTAAGTGTGATGCGCAGTGTAAAAAAAACATATTGTCTGTGTAAAAAAACATATATAACATATATGAAGCACAATACTGTACCATTATAAACATAAAGCTGTGCTGTACCCTTATGCATATATAAATGTACTGTACCAAAAATAAATGTCTTACAATCGACAAATTAGGGCTGCAAGTAATTGCAACTGATTGTTTTGACTGTCGATTAATCATCGACTATTGAAACGATTACTCGATTAATCGGATTATGAATTGCATAATAATTAAGTTGCTCTTATTTAGCTATTAGCTTTTAAATTTGGAATGAGGTTGGTTAATTTGTATATAGTCTTCTTTTTACTATTATATTATCTATTTACCCTCATTTCTATATTGTATGCTTGCACTGCTGTGACACCTGAATTTCCCCTCTGGGGATTATTAAAGGAATATCTTATCTTATCTTATCTTATCTTATCTTATCTTATCTTATCTTATCTTATCGTATCTTATCTTATCTTTAAATGACGTGCTACTTAATAATATGGATGAGAAAGATGCATATATCATTCAGAACTACATCTTTCAATCAACTCCACTACTGATACAAAAAGTAAAGTGGCACACAGGTCCTGAATGTGTTGTTCTTACTGCCCTTTCATTTTTACTGCAATACCGCAAGGTAAGTACCTTTTATTTCTTTTCAACAAATCAACTTAGCTTGATGTACACTACTGAAAACTATTTGCAGAAGTTATGGGATCAACTGTGTCCCAACAAGCTCTGATAAACCTCGTCATGCTTGTGATCTTAATTGAACCAATTACTGGAAATATGTCTCAAGCAGGCACTTGACTATTTGCAAATACCGCAAGTGTGGGTATTTGTGTGAGTGCTTCTGTACTGACGAGCTGAAAGCTTCTTAGCATAACTATAGTGTGCTGCACAGTCACCTTGGGATTCGAACTGTCACCTCTGCAGTCCCAAGGCCAAGCTGTCCTGCTTCACCAGCTCCCCAAGCAAACACTTGACCTTGCTCATTCACCGCCATAGAGTGGGCCCGACCACACGATACCATTGTTACCTTCTGAGTATCCAGAGCCCCTACCAGCTCTGTGAAGAGAAGGAAGACATTCTAAGACTCTAGCAGAGGTAGCTCTAGGACAAAACAGAGTAGCCTTAATTAGAGAGTATGGGTACGCACTCACTGATTTTTCATCTTCAAACTAACTTTTAATTTGACAAGCAGCAGTCTGGGCCAAGATCCTTATTCAAAATTGATGATACTTCTTTATTCGTCCCACAACGTAAAAACAAACGAACAAAGTGAACATTTTACTTCAAACCATCAACCTCTTGTTTTTTGTTACAAAATCCAGATAGGTTATTTTCATTTCCAGATCTGTTCAAGTAGAGAATTTATAGTGCGTTCATAGACCCAACCCATGTCAGGCATTTAACGCAGGTATTCTCAACAATCAACAATCTCTTCAATAGCCCAAACTCAAAAACAGGCATGCATTTTATATCTTAGCAAAATAACACCAGCGACACATCATCATAGGAACTTCTAACATAATACACACATTGAAGAAGAAAAAATAATAATTTCAGCTATGCTTAGAAATGCATTTGTGAAGCGGATAATTGCAACTGTGTAGATGGCATGCTAGTTGTCTGTTTGGTTTCATGCTACGTGGCAGGTTTAAGAATGGTTTACAGGGTTAGTCAAATTACAAATAGACAATACAGGTGATATTGTGGTTTTAAGTGATTTCACAATAGAGTATAAGATTAAAACATTTAATCACCAATGTACATTTTTGTGGGCTTATTAAAAAGACATAACCAGGTAAAAAATACCTGATAGAGGTAATCAAAACAATGAAAGCTTATGTAATAAGCGGGATATTGTGTCAGCATTTTCTCTCCCACTTGTCACGGAGGCCTTTCAGGTATGACTGTCTCTTGAATAGGTCTATTTATTTTTTCAAGGTCCAGTGATTCCTCCATGTATTCATTATTGTTACAGGTTGACCCACACACTTAAACAAAGTAACACACAACACAAACCTCCACCCACATGAGCCAAACACAGACCCACTACTGTCTATAATCACTACACTTTTGGCAAAGGTTTGAACCATACTAAAATCTGAAAATCTCTCTCAGTTTAAAGTTAAACTCACTACATAAAAACTTAGGATGTTGCCATTTTCCACATTGTTAGTGATCATATTTGTGTATGTACTGTAGATCTTCTGTGATCCAAGTTGTAGAGGAGATTAAAAAAAAGACTGAGACCTACTCAGTCAGCAAGTTCCTTCAAATTTACATAAACATGGAGTTTCTAGAAATTCATCCACAATTTTGAAAGCCACACTATGATGAGACTTGCATTTCTATCTCTAACTAAATAGCAAGTCCAGTTGCCATTTTGATTTTAAGATTTAAAAATCGAGCCATAATAATCATATAAAAACACCATTGTTGGCCAAACTCAATAAAATCACCAATTCAAACATTATCTATCCAATCAGAATTTAGAAACAAATCATGTCATGTTCAACCACATTCTCAAACATGTTTGGTGACGTTCCACAAACACCTGAGCAACATAGCAAGATAGTGTGACCTGCAATCTGAAATGATTAACCAGAGGTCACTCTGCCCAGTGTTGATGTTGAAAGCTTACCTGGGGAAGACCCAGATTTGTCATGGCCCAGCTGTCCACAGATGTTTGAGCCGCATGTATACACACTACCATCATGCAGCAGGAACATTGAGTGTTGCCCTCCACAGGCGACCTCTTTCAGTCCCCTGCCACTGAACACATGACAGTTCATTGGCTCGAACACTGGGTTCCTCTCCACACCAATACCCAACTGCCCATCCTTGGCATTCCCCCAACACAGCATGTTGGTGAAGGGAGAGGAAATGAGCACCAATCTGAAGAGGCAGAGAGAGCGACGGCCAGATGGAGGAAGACAATAATGTTCAAGCTTGAGAGCAGCCCCGCTTTCTCCTCTTCATGTAAATTCCAACCCTGGAAGAAACAACTCAGTGTGAACATGTCATCTCTCTTTATTAGAAAATCATGCAGATCACTGTGCTCCATGTGTGAATCCTGACAGTGTTTTGATAATGAAGTAAGGCTGGGTTTAGAAGTGGGTGTGGCTGTGTGAAGAATGATGTAAGCATTATGACAGAGGAACAGGCAGTGTGTTTAAATAAACCCTGTCAGTGTAATCCTGGCTTAAGCAGCTCCAAGCAGTCTTGCCTTAAGGTCTATCCACTCACAGTACATGCACGTTACTGACGGAGTTAGCAAAGCATTATACACTAAGGGGAATATCATGGAATAAACCAACATGGCAGAAATCACCAAGCAGAAACAGATGGGAGGCCACATAGATAGTGGTCACATGGGGCCATCCAACACATTTCATACATGTCACTGTATGGAAAAGACTTTAAAAACTTTACCTATACTCAGGTGTCAATTTATCAAGTTTCATTGGTAGAAAAAAAAACAATAAAAAATAAACAATAATAATAACACAGTCTAATAACACTGCAATAAATCATACCTTCACAATGATTATAATCAGAGTTGCAACATAGACAGTTTGTCAACCCATACAATCAATGTCCATTTTGCACCATTTGCTCACATTTTATACATCTCAAAATGGTGAGATCATTTGTGGTGAGTTGCAGCCCAAGTTAAAGTGTTTAGTTTTGCTGAAGCTGCATTAAAAAAATGAGAGTAGACTAAATATTTCCATATTTTAGTTCTCCATCTTATTTTGTTCCAACTATTGGATCAATAATTTTACTGTTCTCATAATTTTGCTTTTAAATACTCAATCGTGACAGGTGTGATAGAGATAAACGTTATTAGTAGTGTCAGTAAAACCAGTATTATAACTATAACTTAATACAGCTCAACAACTAAATTTAACCTCAGGGTCACACTTAAGGAATCATTAATAACTCTACTGCAGCTCTTATTAGCAGGATACAACACCACAAAGTTTGTTTTGAATTGGTGGGAACCAATGGACTATCATCATTATTATTAAACGGTGCAATCTGTATGGGCTTATATGAATTGCGTCCAGCTAGTAGCTTAGTTTAGCTGGATGTCGACTGTAAACCTCCATTCCCTGTAAGGACAAGTGTGTCACGTTACGTTAGCATACTGTCCGGTGCTGTGCAGCCACTACAGAGCCTGTATGCAACCAAACATCTCCACTGACATCAGCTGAGTTAGTTCAGTAACTGAATCAAAACAGATGGTTTGATGATCCATACAAGACGTTACAGTTAATAGCTAACTAACCTTAGCAGGCTAATGCACCGCGGACTGTCAGTCCTGGAGCTAACAACAGAAACCCAGTGTGTAGTCTACCAAATACGTACAGTGGTTTTAATGGTAAAGCTGGTTCGTGGGAAAAAAAACAGGGTGTTTACCTTGACAGATGCATTCTGAATTTGGGCGTCTGGTTTCGGTTCAGCAGCTCACAAAACAAACGAGGAAGTGCCACAGCAGCTTACGTCACCAAACGATATCGCTAAGAAGGAATATGATTGGTCCACTGAACAGGAAGTGCAGATGTCACTAATTCTGTGACCCGATGTGATTCTGAATTATTTTCATGTTTTTTATTTTTTCATATATTTTTTATTTATTGCCTTGTGCCTTCAGTGTTGGGTGTCTTGCCAGGTTGTCCGTTGTCTTGTGCGGTTGCCAGTATTTTTGTTGTTGCTGCCGAAACAAAACAATTTCCCACAAAGGATCAGTAAAGTATCTATCTATCTATCTATCTATCTATCTATCTATCTATCTATCTATCTATCTATCTTGTGCAAGGTTAACGTCTCCAATCAAGAGAACCCAGTCATAACTAGCAGGGCAGGCATACATGTCTGTAGATGAATCATCTAATTAAGTACATTAACCCAGGTAAATGGTTGAGGCTTTCTATTTTCAGATATTGTAGTTCCACTCTGCTACAAAAATATTAACCATTTTACTCAACATTTACCCAAAACTGGAATTATGGGTTACCTGCTTCTTAAATATACTTTGTAATCACCCAACAGTATATAAAGAGTAATTAAAATTAGGTTTACACATAGATTAAACATTTTGCTTGGCTAATATCTAACATCTCCTCATATTTATGAGTATAACATACTGATGCACCTTGAGGGCTAAGTCTACGTCTCTTACATTATGTAGCTCCAGGAATTAAAAATGTAGGACAGTTTTCCACAGTGGAACCAGTTTACAGTGACAGGATTGGGCTATACACCCAGATATATTAAATTCCTCGAGGGTTAAAATCAGGTCAGGATAAACAATGCGCTCTTAAATTGATTGTAGATCTAAAGTAGTGCTCCCGGCATATATGAACTAGGAGGTAACTGAGCAAGAACAATGATCAAATCAAAAATGGGGCAGAAGTAAGTGGAAGAACATGGTATTATTATTAATTTTTATGTTTAGTATGGCTACAGGGAGAGTCCACATAAAATCCTTGTCTCTGATTGGCTGCAGGATGCCGAAGTTGCCGCTCAATGTTTGGTGCATGTCACTATCAATAATTATTTTGCCGACCAATCATTAGCGCTGCACGTGTGGGGCGTCAACAGAGGCGTAAACTTTTCCAGACCGCTGATTGGCGCGGTGACATCACAGGCCTTGTTTGATAACATTGAAGAGCAACAGCACTGAGACGAGGGCGGCGGTTTCTATACAGTCATAAATTAGTCACTTCTAAAGGAGGCAGCGGAGAACTAAAGCACAGCAATAAATCGCCAAATCCTCAGGTATGGATTTTAGTTTAAAGAGTCTGACGGTTAAAGGGATATTCCCAGTAATGTTGGACTGGCAACTGTACACTCCTAGCTGAGGCTAGCCACCATGCTAGCTCCTCTGCTAAAGATGTTAGCGTAATGCAACTAGCTAGTAAATGCTAATCTATTAAGCTGTTACCGTAGGTCCAGTCGCGTTTCAGATTGGTGTAATACCAAAGCCACATATTATTTAGGAGAAAGGACGCATTCTTAATTAAACACTGACTAACCCCTTATGGCACATGTCTATATTATCGGAGTACTATTTTTTTCAACGGAAGTAGCTAGCGTCACTACTGTTGTTACATCATCAGTCACAGCAACGCTGCTGCTCCATGTTAATTATTACGGTAGAAAAACAATGACAGTACGGTGTTTTTAAGTGCAGAGTCAATATTTCCCGATGGTGTTTAAATGCTATGGTGTGTTAAATAAGTGTTTACAAACACATGATTAAAGGGTTGATTGGGATAAAAACGTTTACTAAGATCCCCTGACTAACACCAAGTGTTTATTTACATCATTAAAACAACTTCTTAGTCGTGTGTGTTCATAGAGGTTGTTCTTGTGCGAAACGGAAAGCTAATTCTTATTATTATTTGATTACATTTTAATTAAAATAAGGTTGTTTACGGTCAACTGTGGATCATGTGAACTCAAAACCATTCGAGCTGCATCCGATTGCTTCGTTGAACAGTGAAAACGTCTGTCATAGTTTCTCAGAGGCCCAAACAGATGCCAGTACTTTTGTTTCTATGAGTAACAAAAAAACACAGCACCGGATGGATTGACTTTTTTTTTTGCTTCGTAAATTACTCTCATTGGTTGAGTTTCATACATTACATATAAATTTTTAGTCGAACTGTTGACAGTTTGATCTCATCATGTGTAAAAACATAAAGTTGGTGGTTGTGTGTTTGCTTTGAGATATGAGAAATCCAAAGCACTATATTAACAAGTTATTTTTTTGTAATGTTCAGTCAAGTTGTGCTTCCAGTCTAACTACCCAATTGTTTATTCTTTTAAGATTTCGGACAGCACATCCCTCTTCCTTTCCATCCTTCGTGGGGCTTCCTTATTGTGTGTGCTGTCAGGGTGATGTCCGCGGCCTGTCTCATGCACCTGGCAAGGTGCAGTGGTCCTCATGTGGGTCGCAGTGGTCTTTTACAGATGGGCCTAGCTTCACTATCATCCCAGTTCGACAGCCACCTCCAGTTCACAATCTTGCGCAGACATTTTTACAGCCCCTCGGGAAAACGACACAGCAACACACGCTTTGACCCAGACAGCAGTGGCCGCCCCACTACATGGGATACATTTGGCATCTGGGACAATCGTATTGATGAGCCCATCCTGCTGCCCCCCAGTATTCGTTATGGCAAGCCCATTCCCAAAGTTAGCCTATCGAAGGTAGGCTGTGCATCGCTAATTGGGCAACGCAAGGAGAATGAGGACCGCTTCCAGGTTTCCCAGATAACTGACAGCATCCTTTACTTTGCTGTGTTTGATGGGCATGGTGGACCAGAGGCTGCTGACTTTTGTGAAAAGTACATGGAGAAGTTTATCAAGTAAGGAGATTTTAAAATGTGCTGTTATCACATACCTGTGTCAGTAACTGTCAAAGGAAAGTAACTGATCAGCAACTTGCATGTCAGATGTCACACCTTTGTCTCTGATTTTTTTTTTTGTGATCCTGTTTCAGGGACCTTGTGGCAAAGGAAGACAATCTGGAATTAGTTTTAACGAAAGCCTTCCTTGAAGTAGACAAAGCTCTTGCGAGGCATTTACACTTCTTACCAAATGGTAGGTTCTTTCATGTTACATGTACTTAGACTTACTGTGTTTACACACATGCATAAGTATTACAGCACTTTTTTCTTCTCTCCTCACACCTCATGTACTTACCCTACTTAGGCTTCGAAGCTTTAGGTTTCTCAACTGACATGACCTTTTGGTTAGAGGCCTGTCTAAGTTACGTAAACAAATAAATTGATGAAGAGTAAATAAAGTAGTGCATCACTGCCTCTAGCACAGCTTCTTAACAGACAGACAACAAATTAAAGGAAAAAACGTGTGTAAACATAACAATTGTAGATCCTTTCAAACAGGACACAAAGTGTCATCAAATAGTTTGTTGAGTGTGATAATGATGTAAATCCTATGCTGCAGTCACCAGATTTTGACCTGGTTAAAGTCTTTTGGGAGATTTTGGATGGTGTGTTAGCCTCTGCCACTCTAAATGTGTAATATGGAAATGCCTTTTGAAAAATACATTGTTTAGTCACGTCAAACTTATAGAGAGTTTGTCAGAATACACTGAAACTGTTGTGGAGGCTTGTGGAAGCCTGGCACTTAACAATGTTTTTCCTTTAATTTGTCATTCATCTGTTTCTATTTTCCTCAGTTTCTCAAACTATATTGTTTATCAAATCCACTGAAATTGATATTAAGAATGTTAGGATCCCTCAAAACCATTACTGCAACATTAGTTTCAATAAATCGTGGTTTACTTGTTTGCCCTAGTTGTGTAGAAACTCTTCAAATTAGCTTGATTTTCTCAGCGGCCATTACACCTGATTAAGGTTTTCTGTTATATAAAAGCTAGTATACCTGTTATGTGGCCATAGATCGGCCACGCTGTGTGAAATGTCCCAATATGCCTGTATGTGTGTGTGCATGTTATCTACGGCAGCTGCTGATCCAGCTAAGAGCTGGAGGCCCTTGGCACCAATGTGGATGACGAGAGGCTAGATATTGAAGGAGAGTCCAGCGGGTCCTAAATCCTGGACTACTGGAAGGTTCCCTATCTTTCTCTCACTCCTCTCTCTTTCTTTTCTTTTCTTCTCTTCTCTCACCAAGTGTATGCAACGCTTCTTGTGAGACAGTGCTTCAGTTTGACGAGTTGAATGAAATGTATGTTGTCAGTGATAGATTCAGTCCAAGAGATGCAGCATTTTTCATGTTAAGATGAGGCCAAAGAATAACTAAGTAGACATCTCACCTCTCTTTCTCTGAGAGATGGGTCTAATGCAGGCCTGCAAATGTCAGCAGATAAATCAGTGAACTTTGACATCCTTTAAGGAACATAGCAGGAAAGTTGGGAGAAAGTATAGCGTTACACATCTGCTGCTTATACAGTCTTTGACAGACTCATATGGTTGGCAGGAAACACTTAGTAAAACTTCTATGCTAAAATACATTAATTAACTTTGGTGTTATTGACTGACCATTTTCTCTACTTTAGAGGTAAGAAATTCTGTATCCTCCACTGATTATTACAACATTTTTAGCTGAATTTATTTGTTCCTTTTTGAATATCAAGTCCAGTAATGGACGCTGTGTTGTGTGTCAGTTTTTAACTTTAGAATAAACTGGCATAAAATTCACTCTGGACCTCAACTCTATACTGCAACAGTTCAACCTGCATGTGCGACTGCCTCCTCTATTGTTTACTGTGTAATCTGTAGTTCGCTGTAAGTCTACTATACGACTTCCCACCCATGTGTTTGTGTTGTAGTGTGTGGATGTGAGCGTGTGAGATACACCATGTGATTGTTGTGAACAGTGACTTTTTGTGTGGATCTTCATGGCTTGTTCCACCTCTGATATTTTCTTTTATGTCTCTGTAGTACCTGGGATAAATGCAGGAACCACCGCCACTGTGGCCCTGCTGAGGGATGGCATCGAGCTGGTGGTCGGCAGTGTGGGTGACAGTCGTGCCATGCTGTGCCGTAAGGGCAAGGCCCTTAAACTCACGGTTGACCACACTCCTGAGAGGAAGGATGAGAAAGAGAGGTACTTGATGTCAAGATGTTGCCATTTATGCAACATATGGAAGTTACCATTAAATATATCAGAAAGGAGTAGCTGTATGAAACATAATAGGTCTTGAATACATTAAACATAGCTAACCATACACTGGGTAAAGAGGGCATTTTGATTGTAGGTACCAGAATTTTTTTTTATTTTATTTTATTTTTTTTTAGGGCTTTTACTAAAAAGTTCCAACACAATTAATAGTAAACAACCTTAAGCTTTGTTCACAACAAACGCTAAGCAAATTTTCGCCCTGTGAATATGGCAGCTGGACTCATTTTGGACGTTTCGACATACACAAATATTTGCTCTCAACAGCCAATGGCAGTACTTCTTCCGGAGACCGCACTGACTGCCATTTCTGCCATCAAAAAAAGATCAGAAAAATAGCTGATCCGTTTTATCCGTTGTAGAAGTCAACGAAACCGTGAAAAGCTCTCTCCATCTTGGTTTTATCTCAGCACAGAATCAGTCATGTCATAAAGTTCTGGATGGTCAGGATGAGTTTGTCCTCCATTTCTGCTTCTCAGTGATGCTGGGGAATCTCAGTGCTTTGTTTTTTGCTATACCACATGACATGAAAAGTTAAAGCTTTTTCAATTTCAATTCACATCGGCTGCCGCAAGTTCGCATCCACGCGTGTCTTTGCATTCACTTATTATGTAATTGTGCCCTGGAAGAAATTTGCTTTGTGTGGTGCTGATGTGAACATAGTTTTAAAAGTATATTTCTACTGCAAGGATACTTCATTTTCTCTCTCTGAAATGTATTAATTTTTGTGTACCTCTCCATCTGCACCTGCTTTCAGGATAAAGAAGAGTGGGGGTTTTATCACCTGGAATAGTCTGGGACAGCCAAATGTCAACGGCAGGTTGGCAATGACACGCAGTATTGGAGACTTTGACCTAAAGAATATGGGAGTCATTGCAGAGCCTGAGACCAAAAGGATATCGGTAGGTTTATAAGTGGAGTTCTTCACAGCTAAAGGCAAAATAATTTGATCCAGCATGTAAGAGGTGGTACAGTAACAAACTCGGCTTATCAACAGCAAGCCCAAACACTGGTCTCCTTTGTCTTATTTTTGGATATGAGCCATTACATTTTTTAAAAACATAAGTTGTATGTGTGGAACTTGCAGACATAAATGTGAACCATGTGTAGTTCAAATGTCACAAGCAGTGTTTTGTTTCTGTGCACTCGGTTCCTTCATATTAAATGTGACTAAGTGAATAGTTTACCATAAATATAATAATCTGGAATAACTGGCAATGCACATTTTTACATCATCTTCAACCTGTAAATAAGTCCATGAGGACACCGTCTCATTCTGTCTTAAGGTTTGCTTGTTATCTGCTTCTGCAATGACTCACTTAAAATTTTCTCCTGTCTTACAAAAGACCAATTGTGAACTACTGGGAGGAAGATAGTTTTAAAACGTCAAGATCAATGTTGCTTGTCTTTACCTCAGTTGCACCATGTCCATGACTCGTTCCTGGCGCTGACCACAGATGGCATTAACTTCATCATGAACAGCCAGGAGATCTGCAATGTTATCAATCAGTGCCCCGACCCCAAAGAGGCAGCTCAGAGAATATCTGACCAGGTAATCCATTCAAACTTGACTTTAAATATATGAAACTCCACAATACATATGAAGGAGGAAAGTGATGTTATTTGAGAGCATTACGATCTGGCATCTTTGTGTGTCACTTGACCTTTTTTTTTTTTTTTTTTTT